>LPNX010631990.1:60882-89054 GCA_001517045.1 Pseudotsuga menziesii
CTCACCTTGTACCGCTTCTTTCCTCCATCTTCTTCCTTCAACCTGTAAACCCATTTATTCTGTAATACCCTTTTTTCTTGCAAGAAACTTAACCAAATCCCAAGTCTGGTTTCTTACCAATGAGTCCATCTCCTCATCCATGCCTTGCTCCCACTTCTTTCTAGTTTCTACCTGCATTGCTTCTTCAAAACATTCTGGCTCACCAGAATCAGTCATCAATAAATAATACAGTGAAGGAGAGAATCATTCAGGGGGTCTACTTAACCTGGTAGACCTTCTTACATTTGCAGGAGTTTCAGGTACCTATTGCTGCTCTTGATTTTCTGGTGCCTTTGGAACTTCATTTTCTTTGATTTCATCAAGCACTGTGTACTCTGTGTTTTCCTTTTCTTCTTTCTTTCCCTGCAATTGATCTTTGTACATGACCTTCTCATTGAATACTACATCTCTACTCATAATGATTTTGCGATTTTTAAGATCCCATAAGCGATAACCAAAATCATCAACCCCGTATCCAATAAAGGTACATTTCTTGGATTTATCCTCAAGCTTTGTTCTATCATCTTTATCAATATGGACAAATGCTTCACAACCAAAATTTCTCAGAAATGAGTATTTTACCTGTTTACCTGTCCATGCCTCCTCTGAAATTCCACCATCCAAAGCACTTGAAGGCCCTCTGTTTATTAAATAAACAACAGTGTTTACAGCATCAGCCCAAAACTGTAAGGGAAACCCTGCATGCAATCTCATACACCTTGCACACTCCATGATCGTTCTGTTCATCCTTTCTGACACGCCATTTTCTTGGGGTGTTCCAGGGACTGTCGTCTCTCTGTGAATCCCATTGTGTGAACAGTAACTGTCAAACTCCTTGCTGCAGTACTCGCCTCCATTATCAGATCTGAGACATTTCAACCTTTTTCCTGTCTCATTCTCAGCCAAAGCTTTCCACTTCTTAAAAGTATCAAACACATCAGATTTTTGTCTAATGCAATAAACCCAAGTTTTTCTAGTTGCATCATCAATAAAAGTAATATAATAACGAGAGCCACCAAGAGATTGTACCTGAGCTGGTCCCCATACATCTGTATGGACAAGCTCTAACTTTTCACTCTTCTTTTGTTTCCCAACCCTGAGAAATCTAACTCTCTTCTATTTTCCATAAACACAGTTCTCACAAAATTCCAAACTTACCTGCCTCAGATCTGGAAGCAGTTTCCTTGAGTGGAGAATCTGCATCCCCTTCTCACTCATGTGGCCAAGCCTATGATGCCACAACGCTGCACCTGTTTCTGTGGAAGCTACAGAAATAGAATAATTAGTGCTATGAGGACATAAATATAACGTACCTATCCTATTTCCTTTTGCAATTACCATTGATCCTTTAGTGACCTTCCACCACGTTTCTCCAAACGTAGACAAACAGCCGCCATCTCCCAACTGCCCTATTGAGATCAGATTTCTTTTCATAGCAGGAATGTGCCTTACATCCTTTAGCAACCAGTCATTTCCATTATTTAGTTTAATCCATACCTTACGCTTTCCAACAATTTTACATGGTTCATCATCCCCCAATAACACATGCCCAAAATCACCTCGAACATAATCATAAAAGAATTTCCTATGGGGTGTAGCATGACATGAAGCCCCTGAATCTACTATCCAGTAATCACTAGTATTATCTAATGCAAGAATCAAAGCATCTTGTAACACATCACCTGCTACATTTGCTTCCTGGGTAGTCTCTTGCTGCCTCTCACCTTTCTTCTTTGGTGCTTTGCAGTCTTTCTTTAGATGTCCTTTCTTACCGCAGTTCCAGCATTCTATTTTTCCGAATCTGGACTTGGATCTTCCCTTTTTAGACTTGCCATGATTTCCTGGGATCCTTCCTCTATCTTTTTGTCTCCCTCTACTCTCCATGGTCAACGCATTACCTGATGTCTCACCTATTCTTTTCCTTTGCATTTCCTTGGTAAGAATAACACTAACAACATCATCAAACTTAAGAGTGATTGAACTAGGGACAGAGTTACTTACAGCCATGACCAAGCTATTCCAGCTTTCTGGCAATGAGCTCAAGATTAGAAGAGCCCTAACCTCATCATCAAAGTTCACTTTTACAGAACTTAACTGACTGGTAAGTGTATTAAACTCATTTAAATGGTCAGCAACAAATCCACTTTCCGACATCTTCATATTAAATAAACGCTTCATTAAAAATACCTTGTCAGAAGCCGAGGGTTTTTTGTAGAGCTTAATCAATGTGCTCATCACACCCTCTGTTGTTATTTCTTTAGAAATATTGAAGGCCACCGATGAAGCTAGGCACAACCGTGATGTTCCTAGTGCCTTTCTGTCAAGAACCTCCCATTCTTCATCCTTCATAGCCACTGGCTGTTTTTCTTTTCTTCCCAACGGTAGGTATAGATATTTCTGGTACAGATAGTCCTCCATTTGCATCTTCCATAACTGATAGTTTTGGCCGCTAAATTTATAGACACTAAAATTTCCTTCTTCCGCCATTGCTCCCACTCGAACCAGGAACCCTTCTTTCCTGCGAGTTTACAAACCAAATAGACCTTTTGGCTCTGATACCAATTGTTAGAAAAACAGGACCACAGAGCAATAACAATTATACAGTTAAATCAATAAACAAGATGAAAAAACACATTAAAACAGTACAGAGAGACACATAAATAATGTGGTTCACCCAAATGATGGGCTACGTCCACAAACAAATTTTCCAGTCCTTTTATTTCAGTCCAGAAAGATGAAGGGATACACCCTTCAGCAAAACCGTTGCACTTCCTCTTCACACTCTCACAGTCTCTCTTCCAGTGCAATACAATGCCCACATCCAGTACCATACAGTACTCACATCCAGTACCATACAGTACTCACATCCAGTACAATACAGTACTCAGTACCATACAATGCAATTTACAATGGAGCCTCCTCAAGCCTTATAAAGGCTTAATCACATGCAAAACCATGGGACAATACCATGGGATACAACAAACCATGTGCCCAAACCATGTGCTAGACCTAACCACCTTTGACTCAATCCCGATTCATGGTTAACACATGCAATACCATGGGACAATACCATGGGCTACAACAAACCATGTGCCCAAACCATGTGCTAGACCTAACCACCTTTGAATCGATCCCAAGTCAAGGTTAACCCTAGCAACTCAGAAAAAGAAGGAAATAAAGCAGAAAAAGCAGACATGCGTTAGGAAGGCTAGGAATAAAGCAGATTTGATTCCAAGTGGTTTCCCAAGCTCTCCATGACTCAAATTTAGCAAGTTTGACCACTTTGGATGTGTGGAAGACAACTTGCATAAGGTGGAATATGGAAACTAGGAAAACAAGACAAAAATTGGATTAATTAATGTCTAAGGTAGCTAACTATGGGTTGATTATTCTAACAGATACTTGACGTCTAGTGTGGATTAAATAGGCCTCCCTCATAGGGTTCTTTGGATTCCCTTTGAATCACACTCCTACTAGGTGTTGTACATGATTTACCATTAGGAAATACAAAAATGGTTTGACATATATTGGTTGTTGGAGTTTGCATTCCTATCCATTATTCTTTTCCTTATTTTTTTTTATTTTCTTTGTTTCTATTTATTTTTACAAGCAACCACTTGCAAGATCACTTAGAGCACTCCCCCTTACCATAGGGGCACCTAATATTGAAGCCTTGCCACATCCTAGAAGGATTTGCCCCTCAGTAAGTTGTGGGAAAGATTCATGCTTCTGCAAGATTTTTCACAACACCCACCAACAAAATAGAGCCATCAAGAGGTTGGAAGAAGAAATCTTAGGAATTCTTAGCAGACCCTAGGAAAAGATCAAAAGGCCTCAAGCAACCCAAAAGAAATCCGGTAAATTCCTAGAAGGGTTTGCGCAACCCAAAAAAGAGTTTGGGAAGTAACAAAAAACCCTCATGAAGAAATAAAAACTATAGAAAGTCTTGGGAGGTAGTAATATCCATATTCGACCGGTGGGAAGGAGTTTGAGCAACATTAGATAGATTTAAGGTAGCCTTGAGCAGCAAAATTTCAGCTCGTAGTTCAGTTTTTTGTTTGTTAAACATGGTTGCAATAAGTATAAGGTACAAGGACAGGTTGGAGGGTTCCTCAAACTATATCCATTGGAAGGAAAGCATCATGATAGTTCTCATAGAGAATATACTATGGGAGTTTGCAATCATAATGATGACTCCACCAAAAAATCCTAGGGAATTGGAATATAACAACTTGAAAGATGTGAAGGCCAAGAGGATTATCTTAGATGTTGTGAAGGATCATTCGATTTCTCACATAACAGAGAAGACATCATCCAAGGTGATGTGGGATGATCTAGAAGGTTTATATCATAAAAATAATCACAATAGGAAATTGGTGTTGAGCGAGGGGATCAGAAGAACCAAGATACCCAAGACTCAAACTATAGATTCTTATCTCACTAGGATCACACAAGTTCATGATAAGTTGGCAGAAGTTGGGAAGCCAGTGGGATATATAGAATTGGTGAGTATTTACTTGAATGGATTCACCAAGAAATGGTCACCCTTCATTAAGGGGATTATTACATGTGAAAATATTCCCAATTAGGAGAGGTTATGGCATTAATTTATCCAAGAGGATATTCGAGAGGAATCTTTTTACGAAGGCCAACCAAAGGGTGATTATGAGAAGAATTTTGTTCTTCCTAGTTAAGTATTGAGGACAAAGGGTAGTATTGGTGGAGAGTCAAATTCATAGTTGATGAAGAAGAAGAAGAAGAAGGAAATGAGAAAAGTCACATGCTTTATGTGCCGCAAGTGTGGTCATTATGATTCACAGTGCCAAAATGGAAGAAATGGAAGAGTAAGTCCCAACAAGTAGAAACATTAATTATATAAGGTCAAGAAGTTTTCTCAGAGTTTTGAGAAGTATTTATTGGTACTATCTTGTATTTATGTCATAGTTTTCATTAGTTTCTAGTTCGTGGATAGTGGGGATTCTTGTCACATGACAAGGACACATGAATTTTATGCTAGTTTGGCAAGGACATGCCCATATTTTCATGTGGACCTTAGCACCCATTCCAAGTGTGTTGTGAAGGGATTTCAGACAATCAAGTTTAATCTAGAGTTAGGAAGATCTCTATAGGTGATAGATGTGTTGTATGTATTGGATCTCAAGATGAATTTGACCTCAATATCGGAATTGGGGGATAGTGGGTACACCATCTCTTTTGATCTCTTTTGAGAGTGGATGATTTCTCATTCAACTGAAGGGATCTGACATAGACTCAACATGAGTTCTTATTGTTAGAGAGGGAAGAGTATATAGGTTACATGGAAAAAAATGTAATTGGATCCAAGAGGATCGTTGATCATGGATCAATGACAGTGATAGAGGTTAAGGAGAAGAAGAATATGAAGGCTGAGAATATTTCATAAACATCTAGTGTGGGGAGTAAATATTTAGATGGGAATATATATTTATCCCCTTCCATTTCTACTACGAGACCCAGTTGGTATGAGATGACATTGGTGGATTCTCAGGAAAAAACTCAAGATTCTAGGAGAACAGTAAGGGAGTGAAGGCCTATGACGAAGTCTTAAAAATTCTTGGAAATTATTTGTAGCATAAATTATCAGGGAGAAAATGACCAACACATAGAAACTAAGGAACAGGGTTGGAGGAATTCCAATGTGCAGGATGATGTGTGTGGAAATGTCCCAATGAGAGAGGGAGAACTAGTTATGTGTGGCTCTTCAAGAAGTATATTCCTTAATAAGAGAGAGTATTGATCATGATTGTAGCTCGAACATGTACCTTTGCATAGGGCAGGTGTCAAGCATGTAGGAGTAATCTAGATCACTTTTCTATTAGCTTTCTTGAGAGAGCGAGGAACTTTTGTATCTCTTTCCTAATTCTAACTTAGGAAAATCACATTAAATAACTTAATGTTGGATAATGACTAAAAGTGAAATTAATATTAAGTCACAACCATTGATATTAAGTGAGGATTGGTATATAATATGTGACAAACCATAATTAATATTCAACATTTACCATTAGTATTTTTTTTAAGTATCGTATTGTTGGTTCTAACCTTAAAAGGTTACTATTTGTGCCAACCCTTGGATTGAGAACTTAAACCCTTTCTTAAAGAAATGTTTTCCTAAAATTTAAGACATTATTCATGAAAGGACTCCTTTATGTTCAAATATTGGAAAATATTGAGAGTGGGGGGTAGGGGGTGAATCAGTATTGTAAATTTTTACAATTTATAACCACATTTATTATTTACTTATTAAAACACACAATCAACAACAACACACAGAACACAAATTTATCGTGGAATCCCAATAGGGTACCCACCAATACTTCCTATTACTGCAAAATTGTAATTTACAAATATTTTTTCTTACTTCTATAGACTAGGATGTTATTAAACCCTATTTACTAGAAACTACACGAAGGAGGCTACAATGCCCTAGTTTATCAGCTACTACTGAAAGGATTATATGACACCCTATTTACCAGCTACCACTGGAAGGAGGATACGACCCTTGTTTCGTTAGCTACAACTGCTAGGACTCTCCTACACCCTATTTACCAGCTTCTACTGGAAGGAGGAATCAACCCCCTACAAGTCTATTGCCTCCTCTAGCTCTACCCTGCCACCCTAATATGTTTTATGTAATCAACTAGATTTCTTTTCCCTCCATTCTCTGTCACACCCACTGGTCTCTGTTTCTCCTTATTTGATATGAATCATGAAGACACCTTCTCATTTTCTTTGATCTTCTGATTAAATATATATTCATGCATCTATTTAAGAAATCTCGTGCCCTTTCATCTTAGAACCTCTTCAAACCTCTGTTATTAACGATTTTTAATTAAATAATTAATTAAAAAATTCTTGATCATTTCTAATCTGCGAGCACCCTTCATCTCTGATAATGGGTTTCATAAAACCAATGACTGTGGGATTCTTTTCTTCCTCTGGGGGTTTCCTATAGACATTATTCTTTACTATTTTTGAACGCACCTCTTCACCATTGTGAGTCCGCACATAATGAATTATGATCTGGTTAGCACAAACCTGGATTCCACAATAATTTTGCATATAGTCTCTTGGTTTAAACACCTGGCTATTCTAACGAGAGAAATCATTCTTAGGAGTTGGATCTTTCAAACACCTCAATCAACGGTGGAGAACAAACCAAACCTAAACCATTTTTACAATTTCTCTCCCATCTCAGTGGTTAACTTACCTACATGTTACATAGTGAAATATCCTGTAGCCATTGATATTCATTCACCTCTAGTTTCGACCATCCGATCTAAAGTTGTGACTTTCCACACTTTTCTCTTTGCCTCAACCATTCTGCACCATTGACCTCATTCATGTTTCTTTGTGACCATTAATCTGAGGTGGAAATTGGATATTGGATGTGCCTTTTTCAAATATCACTCCATAATTTCTGAACCAATCTTTCTGCACCAAACATTCCGCACCGTTGATCTCTTGTGGGCTTCTTTGTGACCGTCGATATTTTGGATCATTGGATGCAGCGTAAGAATTGTAAATCCTTGACGGAAACATGAATTCCATAAACAAGCTAAGAATCTAAGCACACAATTAACCTCTCTGGGAATTGCAGAGAATTAGCATAAGCAGAGAAGAAGAGGAATTAATGAGCACACATTAATGAATGATCAATAAATGATAATTGATATTATTACATTGGTAGTACATCCTTATAAAGGAAAATGGAGTTTTATGGAGACAACTCATAAATATCATAAATCTCATAAAGCTCATAAAGGCTAACTTACCAAAATATAGCAAACCCCCATAGGTGGCTAGAGCACTTCCCAAATCTATCAAGGACCTCACGAATTGGAAAAAGCATGAGTAAGTTGTCAAGGGAGATGGAAAAACATGATAATCCTAGAAAATAGAGAAAAATTCATGAAGGATGGGTTGGCAACAAAGGGACCCAATTTCCTAGTTGACTAGCTTTACCTTATTCACAGAAAAGATGGAAAAGACGAATAAAGTAGAATTTGTTTTAAAGTGATGTATACTAATTATGGATGGTCAAAAGGTGGTCAATATCAAACCAGAATTGGAAATAAAGCATTCCTAGGATATAGATGGCATGTATTGACTTTAAGGTGCAAGTGGATGACAACTAATTAAGCTAGTGGGTGCATAATTAATCAAATAATGATTAATTATTTTATCCTAAGTATTGAATGGGTTTAATATATTCCAACACCCCCTATAAGTTTGACTTTATGATGGTATGTTAAAAAATATGGGTGCATATGGATGCATACATGGTCCGACAACAAGGCTATGGTCACCCTTTAACAATTATTATGTCCAAAAAACAGAGGAAAGAGGAAAAACCACATGGGGAAAATATTCCCTCAAGATAGGACATGAGAGGCAAACCAAAAATGTTGTTGATGCTGCTCTAAACTAAATGCTAATGTTTGGAGGAATCTTCTTCTTGGGAATAAGGAAAATTTGCTCAACTGGATCAAAGACAGTTGGAGGATGGAAACTAGGACCATGTAGAACAACTGAGATCCAATGATGTGAAAGCTCTTAAGAGTTGTAATCAACTCCAATATGATATGATGAATTGAAATTCAAAGAAATAGAGATGAAATCAGCTCCATATAGGTGAAATGACTGTCCAAGCGAATGTATAATGCCTCCCACTTCATTTACGCAGAGAGGATATGTGCTAGTGGTCATGTAGGAACAAAGAGAAGCCATAGGATCAAAGAGTGTGAATGTATGGGCTCCATGGGTTGATCTAGCTTCTAAGGAATCCAAAATATCACATATAATCATATCAGTAGACTCATGGGAATACACTGATAATGAATCCTCTATATTATAAGTATGAAAAGAGGAAGGAAGGAGATGTTCAAAATCTTCAAGGAGGCTCTGAGGATTGATGCCAAGAACACATGAGGAGATGGAAAATCACATGAGCTCAAGTATGGTAAGTGGAAGGAAACTAATAGGAATTGATATGGCTAAGAAAACATAGTGGAAGTCACTGGGTTGCGCACCATCAATGACAGAGGTATGCACAAAGTGTGAAGGATATGGCACATAGAACTCAGAATATAAGATAGAAGGCATAGAGAACAATGAATATGCGAGTGAATCATCATCAATAAAAATAGAATCTCCATTTGTCACTTTTTTTTCATCATCAGTATCTTCAAGAGACACAGAAAAATATTTCTCTTCAATATTAGCTTCTTCATTGAAGGAGGAATCATTCGAATCAAAGAGGGTAGCAACAACATGAACTGTATGAGAAACTTCTTCATCGTGATCAACTTCATCAAAGAACCTAGAGGCCAAGAAATATTGAGAGAGAGAGAAATAGGAGATGCTAGGTTCACTCCATGCTTCATCTTCTACTTCGTGCACACCAAAATCATTTTCCAAAATTTTCCAAAGCTGAAATGGATATTCAATAGAATCTATGAGATGATGTATATCTGGAGACATTTCCAAGCACATGATTCCAAAATATTTGTCACAATTATTCAACCAGTCAATCTTCTCTTCATAAGACCTAGGTTTTCTCAAAGCACCAATGGAGACATCAAAGAGACATTGCCACTTCAAGTATGCGCTCATATTTGGCTTCTAATCAGCATAGTTGAAAGGAGATAGTAGACGAACTTTTGAATCCATATTGAAGTTGTTGCACCTCCAAATAAAACTACAAATATGAAAGGAGAATTAATTGATGAGCTCCAAAATATTTGATACCATGTAATAATTCTAAATCCTTGATGGAAACATGAATTCCATAAAAAAGATAAGAATCTAAGCATGTTGGAGACATTTACCACCATACACACTCTTTTTGGTCAAATTGGCCTAGTTAAACCACTATCCTAAGTATAATTGACATTAATTGACATCAGTGGAGCATTAAGTGCCATCATCCAGTCACATCCACACCTTCCTACAGTCAAGGAGGCTAACTTAGCCTTCTCCTACAGTCAAGGAGGCTAACTAGAGCACTCCAGGGGAGATCTTAGTGATATTAATGCACCTAATTGCTAACTGGTGCTTACAATCAGTTCAACCAGTCAGTTAGGGAGCCTTCTCTCATTAAATATATTATTTAATGATTATTTATTATTATTTAATGATCTGGAGTCAACAGGGCACCTCCACCAACTTCTGATGGTCAATTCAACTTCAGTTAACTTCATCGGGGTTCATTGAAGTCATGGAGCACTAGAACTTGATGGTTGGCTTGCTATGACATGTGTTTGATCTCCTTTAGTTGAGATTCAATCATTTATTGCACTCCGACTTTAGTTAGGGTTTGGTGAGTCAATTAGGGTTTTGGGTAAGAGTCAGTTAAGCTAGACTCACTCACTAAATTCGAATTGTCTCCTTGGGTATTCAAATTATTCATGGAGTTAAGTTATTGCTTGACATTGTTATTGTAACCATTCATTGTTTATTAAATATACAGAAAGGAAACAAATTTCGGTGCCGATTAACACCATTTCATGAGTATTTGTTAATTATTATTTGATGATTTTGATTCCTAGTTCCTAGATCATGTGCAAGAATTAATATGGTATCAGAGAATATGGCAGGACAAAGATCTATCTCTCAAAAAAAAGATTTTTGACAGATTTCTCCATGAAAAGTGAGCAATAGCTCAAAATTCCAGCACTGCACCAGAAGCCAAGGCTTACCAATCAATATCCCAAGTAAAGAACTTGTTGATCAAGTTTGCTTGATTGACTATGCTGGGTGTGATGAAATCCTAAAATGTGCAGGCTGTCCAACCTTACGGTGCCCCTTTTGTTTTGATTTGCAGGTTTTATCAGGTACAACTTCCAATGGACTCATCAATCCCTCTTCTGACCCCATTCACAAGCTATTCAAAATGGAAGTTGAAGATGATTGCATCTGTGAAGAGACGAGGTCTCTATGAGGTGTCTATTGGACTTGGAAAAGAGTCTTATGAGAATGAGAATGATTGGATAAATGATGGTGATAGAGATTTTGGAGCAATATCTCTGGCCCTTTCTCCTAGCTTGTACTACCTTATTGATTCTGCTGAATACCCAAAGAATTTCTGGCCAATATTGGACAAAACCTTTGGAAAGCACAATGAGGATCATAATAGTAATTTGGAGATCACATCCAGCACCACAAGAGTTATTTACTCAAAATTCTCGGCCTCTACTCTCTCTGATGAAGTTGTTCAACATGAAGATGAAGCAGAATCTTCTACACAATCAATTCGAATTAAAGAAAGTCTCCATGCAGTGACTCCTTCTCT
Organism: Pseudotsuga menziesii; assembly: GCA_001517045.1. NCBI lineage: Eukaryota > Viridiplantae > Streptophyta > Pinopsida > Pinales > Pinaceae > Pseudotsuga > Pseudotsuga menziesii. The sequence goes on from LPNX010631990.1 coordinate 72,254, forward strand.
TGATGCTCCGAAAGTTCATGAGATCTCTGATATCTCATTTTCTCATATTTCTGAAACAAAAGAAGACATTCAAATCTCTGATATTGAATAAAAATACTGCTGCACTTCCATGCAAACATTCAACGGTGATTTTCCTTTGAATTCTATGCAAAATTTACTAGTAATTGCTTCTGAAAGTGAGGAGAAATTTGATTTTTCTCCCTCTAATGTTGCTGCTGGTGTGAAAATATGTAAAAAATTGGATATTTTGGAAGAAATATCAGATTATAAGAGTGACACATTCTCTCCCCATGATCTATATCTTCCAGCAAAATCCTGCAGGATTGCATGCACCAAAATTCAGAATTTTGAAGAAAAAGACAACTGTGCATCCACCGTCTTGGTTGACCATAATGTTGGATCTGATATGAAAATTATTGGATCTGATATGATATTATTTGTATCTGATATGATATTTCTTGGTTCAAAATTTCAGGTTCATAAACCTTCAGTACTGCTTGTAGCTGTTCTCATCAATGGTGTGAAGAAACAAGTACCACAAGTCTCCTACAAAACTGCTGCTAGGGATTTGATTTCATTTCACAGTTTTGGATCTGTTGTGAACTTATTTAGATCTGATTTACATTCTGATCTGATATTATTATGTTCATATTTTAAAATTCAAGAGCTTTCAGTCATGCTTGTAGCTTCTCTCACCAATTCCGGTGTGAAAAATCAAGTACCGCAGTTCTTCTTCAATTTTGCTGCTGGGGATTTGGTGTTAGTTTCCTCTTATGAGGTTGCTGATATTTTATTTTGTGAATCATTAGATATTTATGAAGCTATATAATATTATGGATCTCAAGCATTCTCTCTCTAGAGTCCCAGGGATTCTCTACCTTTGGTCACAAGCTCATCTCCTCACAAAACTAGTAAAGAGGAAGACATTCTGCATCCGCTTGGACACTTGCTCCTAAAAATTGGGGATGATTTTACCACTCATGGTTTGATGTTAAAGGATGAAACATATATATTTATTTAGTGTTCCACACATGGTTCGAATCCTCAAGAACCTTTGCTCTCTCTTCAGATGATTTCAACTACTCTACATGGGTCCAGTTTTCACCGTGCAGCTGTTTATATTTCTGATTCAGTTGAGTGCATTGTTCTTCTTCCAAAGTGGAATATTCCTCCATACATATTCATTTAGTTTGGATTCAGAGGTTCACATGCACAGTCTCAGGATGCTGCTGCATAGAAGAACCAATTCTTGATTTACTGCTTAGTTTGAGGGGGGGTATTTTTCCCATGAGGTTTTCCCCGTTTCCTTGGTTATATTAAGCAGTTAATTTATTGTACAGGGTGACCTATGGCCTTTGTTTCCAGGGCCCGCCTTTGTTTCCAGGGCCCTAGCATTTTTATGCATCTTGTTTTCTAACTCTTCATGAGTATAGCTTAAGGGGGGGTGTTGGAGACATTTACCACCATACACACTCTTTTTGGTCAAATTGGCCTAGTTAAACCACTATCCTAAGTATAATTGACATTGATTGACATCAGTGGAGCATTAATTTCCATCATCCAGTCACACCCACGCCTTCCTACATTCAAGGAGGATAACTTAGCCTTCTCCTACAGTCAAGGAGGCTAACTAGAGTACTCTGGGGGTGATCTGAGTGATATTAATGCACCTAATTGCTAACTGGTGCTTACAATCAGTTCAACCAGTCAGTTAGGGAACCTTCTCTCATTAAATATATTATTTAATGATTATTTAATGATTATTTATTATTATTTAATGATCTGGGGTCAACAGGGCACCTCCACCAACTTCTGATGGTCAGTTCAGCTTCAGTTAACTTCATCAGGGTTCATTGAATTCATGGAGCACTAGCACTTGATGGTTGGATTGCTATGACATGTGTTTGATCTCCTTTAGTTGAGATTCAGTCATTTATTGCACTCCAACTTCAGTTAGGGTTTGGTGAGTCAATTAGGGTTTTGGTCAAGTGGTTAACTGAGTGTGATTGAATGGCTAAGAGTCAGTTAAGCTAGACTCACTCACTGAATTTGAATTGTCTCCTTGAGTATTCAAATTCTTCATGGAGTTAAGCTATTGCTTGACATTGTTATTGTAACCATTCATTGTTTATTAAATATACAGAAAGGAAACCAATTCTGGTGTCGATTAACACCATTTCATGAGTATTTGTTAATTATTCTTTGATGATTTTGATACCTAGTTCCTAGATCATGTGCAAGAATTAATAAAGCACACAATCAACTTCACTAGGAATTGCAGAGAATTAACATAAGGAGAAAAGAAGAAGAATTAATGAACACACATTAATGAATGATCAAGAAATGATCATTGATATTATTAAAATGGTAACACATACTTATAAAGGAAAATATATTTATAGGGAGAAAACTCATAAAGATCATAAAGCTTAGAAATGATGACTTACCAAAATATAGCAAATCCCCATAGGTGGCTAAAGCACTTCCCAAATCTGTCAAGGACCTCACGAATTGGAAAAACCATGAGTGAGTTGCCAAGGGAGATGGAAAAACATGCTAATGCTAGAGAATGGAGAAAAAGTCATGAAGGATGGGTTGGCAACAAAGGGACCCAGTTTCCTAGTTGACTAGCATTACCTTATCCATAGAAAATATGGAAAAGCTAAATAAAGTAGAATCTATTGTAAAGTGTTGTATATTAATTCTGGATGGTCAAAAGGCGGTCAACCTAGAATCAGAAATAAATCATTCCTAGGATATAGATGGCATGTATTGACTTTAAGGTGCAAGTGGATGCCAACTAATTAAGCTAGTGGGTGAATAATTAATCAAATAATGTTTAATTATTTTATCCTAAGTATTGAGTGGGTTTAATATATTCCAACATGCGGAAGTCAGAAACTCAACATTTCAATGAATTCGACCTTTTTACTTCCGTGGTTCTGCACCCTCACATTCTTTCCCCCATCACAGAATGCGAAAGTCAGAAACTCAATGTTTCCAAAACTTTGACTTTTTGATTTTTGTGGTTCCACACCTATACTAACTTTTCCACACTGGCCTTTCCGCATCGTTGATCTCTCACATAATTCTTTTTGACCGTCGATGTTCGGGATCGCGAGATGCAGAATTCGAAAACTCAACATTTCAACGACATCAACCTTTTCATTTCTATGGTTCTGCACCCGCACTACGGAATGCAGAAGTCGAAAAATCAATGTTTCCAAAATTTTGACTGCTTTCCATAGTTCTGCACCCTCACTTATTTTCTGAACTGTTTATCTATTTTGTCGGATCACTTCTCAACCGTTGGATCTCAGTTTTATGCGGAAGTTCTGTCATGTGCTCTTTCCTTACATATCTACTATCAACCGTCGATCTTCTTATGGACTGATTCTCAGCCGTCTGATTTCAATCCTTTGCGAAACTTCAACCTTTTCGCCTATCTTATGCAGAAATGATCTTCAACCATCGGGTCTTGTGTGAGAATGCTCCCTGGCCATTGATCTTTCAGGTAGTGGAAACCCATACTATTCTAGACCTATTTCTGCACCTCAACTCTTTCACACCATCGATCCTCTTTGGCTCAGCTCTTGACTGTTGATCTACAATCTGATGAAGGTTGCAGATCCTTACTTTACTTTGTTTCAACACTTAGCCATTTTTTAATCTCGACATGCAAATTAACACTTTTCTTGGCTTTGGTAGGTTGACAATTCGCAAGTGTGATAGCCAAGCGAGAATCTGACTTCATGGTTGTGTATCCATTTCACTAGGAAACATGCCTACTTCCTTGGATTAAATTATCATCACACAGATAAACCTTGGTGGACATTTCCAAATTCCTCTTTCAACCCTGTGAATTCGACACTTAGTCAAATTTCTATCTTTAGTACCTAAAGTACATTTTCTTCATTTTGGAAGAATGATATTTTCCTTATCTGATCACCATCAGGAAAAATAAGAGCAAGGCTAGAAATCCATTTCAACAGTGAACATTACCATATCACCTTTAAATCTTACTGAAAAACACATAGCCTTTGGAAGGCATTTGAAAATAGTCTTCCAACCTTTTGCTATGACACTTAAAAAAAATTCTTAGTCTGATTCAATCTACCTAAAAATAGTGTTTTGGTAGTTCCATAACTTCTTCCTGGACTACTTCCAAGAGAATCTAAAGACATGGTCATATAGAGAAAACACAAGTCTACAATACCTCTATGTGTTGCATTTACTCCAACCCATAATTTATGGTGAGCTTCCTCTTAAGACTACTTAGTCATTTTTATTTCCACTGGTGTATAACCCTGCTTTTCCAGGACCATATCGGTCTCCTTAGAGATTTTTAATTCAAACTGAGATCTTTAATAGATATTCATTATAAAAATTTATAGCCTACCATGGTCCTTCTTTACACCTCATCATCTATGCCATGCCATGCCTTGTCATCACTACCTTTTTCTTTCCTTTGTCTTTCATTGATTTCACTCTGCCATCATGTCCTTGGTTATTCCTTTTTCATGAGTGAACACCTTTGACATCAATGAAAACTATATACTCAACAATATCCCCCTTTGGCATTGATGGAAACATCTAAACATTCTACCCATTTGACAAGAATGACAAAGGATAACTTGTTATACCAATGTTGTACCTATTTTGATATAGGATTTCCTTTGTTTCTTCTTTCTAAAAATTCCCCCTATCATCATCTCTCCTCTTTGTTAACTGTACTTCCTCTTCTTTGCCAATATTTATGTGACAAATTTTACACTCGGCGTTTTCTTCCAGACACTGTTCTCATTTTTTTTTAAATTTATTATGTAACTTGCTCTCTTCAAGAGGTATTCACATAATCCTTGGTCTAAGATACCAGTAGGATTTGCTGCAATTTTGAGATACAAATTTGGAAATAAATTTCTTACAGTGATAGATATATATTTAAAATACCCATTGTTCCTTTACAATCCTCACTGTTATTTTTACTCATCCTGACACTTTTCAATAGATTGAATTTTTATTTTTTTTCAGATCAGACTTGAGTTTTCTTCCACTGTCAATAATTTTTATGTGTCATGACTTCAAAGTCTAAGTGAACATAAAATATTTATCTTCTCTTAGACATCATGGTATTCATGAATCACACATTTTGTTGTTATCATCTTACTTCATAGGTTTTACACTTTCTCTATGTCAACCATACACCAATCACATCATTTAACCTTGATATTCTATTTTATTTGAGGAAGATATCTTTCATCATGCTTTACTATTATACACCAATTGAATTTTTGATACCAATTGGAATTTTTTGACTTTTACTCCCCCTCGGTATATGATCCCTCCTAATGTTTATTTTTAGGTTTCTCTTTAAATCATGAGAAATATTTGGAAAATATTCCCACAATCATCACTATATCCTTCTTCATCACCTTCATCTTCATCTTAATTGGTGTATTCTTTTACATCTCCATATTTATTTTCCTCATAATGGATGTCATCTTTATATATGGAACTATTTTTCTCATCATCATCTTTGGAGACCTCACAAATGTTTGAAATTCTTATTTCTTCTATATCTTCGGAGTCTTCATAATCTGACTTTTTCTTCCATATCTTCTCATGAGGTATTATGCTTACTTGTTCTTTATTATCTTATGTGTTAGTGTCTTTTTTCCTTTTTAAACTTTGATCTTTTCCATTGGTTCTACAACCAACAACCTTGTGACCGAACTTATGACAATAATGACAGTACCCATAGAATTTCCCTTTATGTTTTAGTAATATCAGCTTCTTGTTTCACAAATTCCATCTTCTTCCACTGTTTCTGAGCTTCTACTAAAAAATTCTTACTTAGTTTATATTCTCTGGCCATATGTCCAAATTTATTACATTTGTAACACTTTATGACATATCTTTGAAGAGGTCCAAAACGGTTATGATTTCTTCCTTTTGATTTACTAGATATATCCTTTTTATGTTCATAACTCTTTCCATAAGATTTGCAGTTCAAGGATTTATGACCAAAATTATTATAGGAGTAACAATGACCCAAAAAGATTTGTTGATCTCAATTTGACTTTGGTCTCTTAGATACCTCATTATCTCTATTTTTGTCAAGGAAGGACGAGACATTTTTCTTGTTTTCTTCCCTTTTAACAAGATTCTTTAGTGCCTCATAGCTTCTTTGATTTCCACCTTGATTTGAGACAGGGAGATATTCTGGGTCCTTTTCTTTGTCATATCCTAGACTAGTTTTATGATATGATGATATTTGACTACATAAGATATCATCTAGGATCCTTGAGTTGTTCTCAAACTTTGATTTGATATATTTTTCATTAACCCATTTTCTAAGATGGATAATCTCTTTTTCAAGTTTCTCAGAGTCTTGGATTCTCTTGCTGAGGAGAACTACTAGATCTTCTTCAGTCTTCTTGGCCTCTTCAAGTTGGTTCTTCAAGTCCATAATAATTTGTTTTGTTTTTTCTTGGTTTTTTGACAGTTTCTCTTTCAAAACTTTGTTCTTTTTCCTACATTTTTCAATTTCATCAACAACAACCATGTATTGGGATTCTATGTCCACTTTTGATTCCTCATCTGAATTTGTTGTTTCTATAAATAAATTTTCTTCATATTCTCTTATCTTTTCATCTTCACTAACATCCTCGAGAATAACAAGTCTTCCTTCTACTCTTTGCTCAACTGAGTAGAGGTCTTTTATCTTGTTCCAAAGTTCACTTGCAGAATTATTTTCACCTATATTCTCTTTGGCATCATCAGGTAATCCATCAAGGATTGTAACCATTTACATTGAGTTACTTTTCTTGGATTTCTTTTGAGCTGGATTCCTTATCCTATTTGGTGCGAAGTTATAAGTGATCATAGAATTCCATACATCATGTCCCAATTCCTTCAGATTAATTTTCATCCTTGTACTCCAAACTGTATATTCTTCTTTTCCAAGTATTCAAGATCCATTTACTGTGTAAATCTCTTCTTGTTAATCCATAGTGGTTTTAATAGGATCTTCCCTTCCAATGGTTAAACTATTATGAAGGAACCCGCTTTGATACCAATTGTTGAAATAATGGACAATACTAAGAGGAGCGGGGGGTGAATCAGTATTGTAATTTTTTACAATTTAAAACCACATTTATTATTTACTTATTAAAATAAACAATAAACAAGAACACAAAAAACACAAATTTATCATGGAAGCCCAATAGGGTAAGCCGCCAATACTTCCTATTACTGCAAAATTGTTATTTACAAATAGTTTTTCCTGCTGCTACAGATAAGGATGGTATTACACCCTATTTACCAACAAATACTGGAAGGAGGATACGACCCCCTGGTTTATCAGCTACTATTGAAATCATGCTACGACACCCTATTTACCAGCTACCACTAAAAGGAGGCTACGCCCTCCCGTTTCGTCAGCTACAACTGACTAGATGCTCCTACACGTTATTTAACAGCTTCTGTTGGAAGGTAGCAGCAACCCTCTATAGCTCTTTTTCCTGCCCTAGCTCTACCCTACCACCCTAATATGTTTTCTGTAATCATCTATATTTCTTTTCCCTCCATTCTTTGTCACATGCGCTGGTATTTGTTTATCCTTCTTTGATCTAAACCATGGAGACACCTTCTCATTTGCTTTGAGCTTCTGATTAAATATATCTTCATGCATCTCTTCAAGACATATCATTCCCTTTCTTCTTGGAACCTCTTCAAACCTCTGTTATTAACCATTTTTAATTAAATAATTAATTAAAAACTTATTGATCATTTCTGATCTGCGATCACCCTTCTTCTCAGTTGCGGGTTTCATCAAAATAATGACTATGGGATTATTTTCTTCCTCTATAGGTTTCCTGCCTACATTCTTCTTTACTATTGTGTAATACACCTCTTCACCATTGCGAATCCACACAGAAGGAATTCTGAGCTAGTTAGAAAAAAACTGGATTCCAAAATAATTTCGCATATAGTCTCTTAGTTTAAACACCTAGCTATTTTAACGAGCGAAATCATTCTTAGGCATTGGATCTTTCAAACACCTCAATCAACGATGGAGAACAAACCAAACTTAAACTATTTTTACGATTTTTCTTTCATCCCTATGGTTAAATCACCTACATGTTAAACAACAAAATCTCCTGTAGCCGTTGATCTTCATTCACCTCTAAGTTCCACCATTTGGACTCAAGTTGTGACTTTTCACACTTTTCTTTCCGCCTCAACTATTTCGCACTGTTGATATCATTCAGGTTTCTTCATTACCATTGATATGAGGTGGAAAATAGATATTAGATGTTCCTTTTTCAAATACCATTCCATGATTTCTGAACCAATATTTTTGCACCAAACATTCCGCACCATTGATCTTCTGTGGGCTTCTTTGTCACTGTCGATGTTTTGGATCATGGGATGCGAAAGTCGGAAACTCAATGTTTCGACGACTTTGAACTTTTTATTTTTGCAATTTGACATACACATTTCCGTTCCCACATTACAGAATGCAAAAGTCTGAAACTCAATGTTTCCAAAACTTCAACCTTTCAATTTCCATGGTTCCGCACCCGTACTAAATTTTCTGCATCATTGATCTCTCACGGAAGTATTTATGACCATCGATATTCGTGATCGCAGGATGCGGAAGTTGAAAAATCAACGTTTCAACGACTTCGGCCTTTTGATTTCCCCGGTTCCACACTCGCACTTCTGTTCCCGTAATGTGGAATGAGGAATTAAGAAACTCAATATTTCCAAAAATTCGAATCTCTACTTTATGCAGTTCCTCACCCGCACTTCTTTTATGAATTGTCGATCTGTTTTGGAAGATCACTTCTCAGCCGTTGGATCTTGGCTATATAAGGAACTTATGTCCTATCCTCTTTCCTTGCGGATCTACTATCGACTGTCGATCTTCTTGTAGACTGATTCTTTTTCGTCTGATTTCGATCCTTTGCAGAACTTCAACCTTTCCACATATGTTATGAGGAACTGATCCTCAATCGTCGGATCTTGTGCGTGAATGCTTCGTGACCATTGATCTTCGGGTAGTGGAAACCCATTTTGTTCTAGACATATTTCTACACTTCAAGTCTTTTGCACCATCGATCCTCTTCGGCTTAGCTCTCAACCGTCGATCTACAATCTGATGAAGGTTGTGGATCCTTACTTTAATTTGTTTTAACACTTAGCCATTTTTTAAATCTTGACATGCAAATTATCACTTTTCTTGGCTTTGGTAGGTTGATGATTTGCACATGTGAGAGCCAAGCGAGAATTTGACTTCATGGCTTGGTACCCAGTTCACTAGGAAACATTCCTACTTCTTCTGATTAAATAATCACCACACAGATAAACCTTGGTGGAAATTTCCAAATGCCTCTTTCAACCCTCTGAATTTCACACTTAGTCAAATTTATAGCTTTATTACCTAACGTACATTTTCTTCATTTTAGCAAACTGATATTTTCCTTATCTAAGCACCATAAGGAAAACTAAGATCAAGGATAGAAATCCATTTCAATAGTGAACAAGACCATATCACCTTTAAATCTTATTGACAAACACACATCCTCTGGAAGGAATTTGAAAATAGTTTTCCAACCTTTTGTTATGACACTTAGAAACTTTTCTTATTATGATCCAATCTTCCTAAAAGCACTGTTTTGGTAGGTCCATAACTTCTTCCTTAGTTGCTTCCAATACAATCTGAATACATGGTCAGATAGAGAAAAAAAAGTCTACAAGACCTCTATGTGCTGCATTTTCTCTAGCCCATAATTTACGGTGAGCATCCTCTTGAGAATACTTAGTCATTTTTATCTCCACTAGTGTATAACCCTATTTTGGCAGGCCCGTATCTTTCTCCTTAGATATGTTTAAGTCAAACTGATACCTTTAATAGATATCCATTATAAAAAGGTATAGCCTACCATGGTCCTTCGTTCCACCTCATCATCTATGCCATTCCATGCCTTGTCATCATATCTCCATTTTCATCATTCATGCCAAGTCATCACTACCTGTTTCTTTCCTTTGTCTTTCACTGAGTTCACTCTACCATCATGTCCTTGGTTATTCCTTTGTCATCAGTGGACAACATTGACATCAATGACAACTATATACTCAACACTTTAGAGCAAGTTTGGGAGAAATTAATTAAGTTTAGTTATAAACCTTACATAGCCTTATGGCTCACCTCACTTTTTAATGTGGGTATTTTATCTACCCTAGCACTATACTAAGGTTACCTCCTCCAAGGTATTAGATATAGCAAGGTAAAGGTATTTTTGGGTAAAATATGCACTATATAATTCAACACTTAGTTGTCAACCCGGGAAGGGAGCTTGTGAGATGCAAACACTATATGTGCAGGATTAAAGCTTATTCTAATCTAAGCTAATTAGATATGCAAATGCACTGATCATGCAACTACATGATGTTAAACTATAAGCATGACTATCATGAGTTAAATGCAGGAATCCAATCTATTATTATGAAAGTAGAGAAACTATTTAACAACTGGAATTCAATTCCAATCTACGGTTATGCTAATCCATTCTATGAAATGAAATTGCAACGACTAATCTAGAAAAGTGGTCACTTTGTCTGAAAGCAATCTAATCTAATGAGAATAAATTTAAATATTTAAAATAGGCAACAAATCAACTAAACTATTTCATGAATGCATGAACTATATGCTTATGCAAGGATGAGAATCTACTTAACCATGTGATTAACTATTAAAGCAAACATTGAAATTAATTACGAAAGCAAATATGAAATTAATTACTATAAAACAGGAAATTATGCTACAAGTAAAAAGAGCGACTAATCTATCTATTCTATGAGCAAAACTACTCTATATTTTCAAAAGAGAAAACTAACCAACTATCCTACTCTAGTTATCGAATCCTATGCAATCATCTAAAGCATATTGAAACACTAATCTAAGGACCAAGTGTAAACAAATACTTTGCGAGGAATCATAAACTAACGTAAGGAAACTAGTTTAACAAATCCAATCTAATCAGCAACTAATATATGAATTGCAAACCACTCTAAACAATTAAAGTTTATCAACTAAAGAAATGTCCAAATTACAAGCTAAATTCTATAACATATAATCTAAATTATTATTAACTTCTTTAATACATAAATTTATTCTTACTTTATAATCATATTATATTATAAACAAATAATTTAATATTATTAAAAACTACAAATTACAAACTAATTTTTAAAATAAATTTCTAATAAAAAAATTCAAATTTTATTTCTTAACCAAATACTTCAAAGATCTTCCTCTTTAAATATAAAATAATATGTGGTTTAAAAAAAATAGATGTATGTACCCTAAATCCAAATTAAGTCAACGTATGGGTTATCTCATACATTAAATATATATATTCACAACATACTCTCATAAGGTTGCCGCATATAAAACCTGGAAGTTATCATTTGTTAACGAAACACCATATGAAATGGATTAAAAAAAACTGTGTAATATCTAATTGTAACAACGAATGTAAAGCATAAATACAATGCAATAAAAAGTGAGAACACAACACAAACGTAAAGATAAATCATAACGGAAATTTCACAAATCTAGAGCAGAAATATGAAATATTGAAGAACAGACTGAAAAACAATCTAGACGAATAGTGCAAATGAAAGACTGAAGATATAAATTAAACAAAAATGTGAATGGAAGGCTAAGAGATGAACTAAATAGAAATGCAAATGGTCAGCTGTATCAATTCTGAATGCATAAACCACATAAAAACACAAGAAAATTACATTTTATCAACAACAAAACATCATCAATAGGAAAACTAAATACATATACATAAAAACAAAATTACTTATCTGCAAAAACGAAAGGAAACTGCTGAATATGTACAAATAGAACCTTTGGTTGTTGAGGGGACCTTCTTAGCAATCAAAGGCTATGTTTGAATCAATGAATCACTTCACAGAAAGTGGAAACATACATACACAGCTGAAATAGAGTTTTTATTAATTTTGAACACAATTTTCATAGAGTTTATACGTCAACGAATAGCTCTCCAACTCTTGCGTGGAGGCCGATATATATATTGTTTTACAAGAGATGCGCAAGTCGACCCTCTAGTGGTCGACTGCTCTGTAAATTTAGTCAATCATAAAGACTGTTAACTAATTAAACGTCAATGCACAAGAATCTTCCTTCTTTGGCATGAGTCTGGTTCTCTTCAGTGTGAACGTGGCATGCAGGTTCCTTCTTCAGCGTGGCTGATGATGTGTTGTTGGACAGAGGAGAGCACACGGTGGCAAGTCTCTATAATGAGAGCTCCGTCATCAATTAAATGCGTGGATTGATTGGTGAGGTGTTGAGCAGAGGAGAGTGACAACGATCCTTCTAGACTAATGAACATGCTATCACCCAGGAACATGGATAATGAACAGGTTGCAAATCCGTTTCAATGTTTTAATGCCTAGATAATTTTATCAACAGCGTGGTTGGGTTGGAAAATTGAACAATGAGCTGTGTCGTGAGCTGGATGCTAAGTTTAATTCATGGATGAATTCTAGGTTTGATTATAACTGGATTTTATTTGTTGAAAACTAGCTTCCATCTTTTTTATGGTGCACTCCTCTTCTTCATGGCATGTGAACTCATCCTTTATGGCCTGCATATATTGTTCACGACCTGCATAAAACATAAAACATACAAAACCCATTTGGATGCTTTATGAGCAATGCACATTCCATTTAAAACAAGTGAATGCATAAAAAAAATGAATGCATTAAATAAGAAATGCATTAAAAAAGAAATGCATTAAATAAGAATGCATTAAAAAATGAATGCATTAAAAAAAAAACTTGAACCAACGTTTTTGTTTTATTGATGTGTTCCCTATAATAAAATGGTTATGTGAAATAACTGTATTCTTTCAATGAAAGTATTATAAGACACATGCGGAATATATAATAAAGTAGATTATACATATATTCCACCCTTTTTTGGAAATAAATTAGAAGTAAATTATTAATGTCAAAAGTTTAATTTAGTTTTAAATAAGCATTTTTAAGTATTTGAAAAGTGAGTATTATTTGTAATAATAATTCTTTTTAAATTCATTTTAAGCATAATTTTCAATAATTGTTTATTTTGTTCTAAAAATAATGCAAAGAAATATTAACATTAACTATTGGTTTTATTTTGCGTATGTAGGAGCAACAAGACTAGCAAGAATCAGAAGATAACGGGTAAGCTAAAATAGTAAACTAACATGAGATCAAATCTAATTCAGAACTTAGGACCGAAAGAAGGGGCTCAATGGAGAGCCAAAATGCGCACTAAATGAAATAACACATAAAAAATGATGAATTAAGATTCTTTTACATTTATAAGTTATAATTGATGAAAACATAATAAAAGATAGACAAATTAAAGATAAATGTATTAGATTTCGGTAAATAGGCCAGGAAATTATTGTAAATAACATCATTATAAAATACAATTTTGGGGCCCAACATACCCCTAGATCAAAGGTATGGCACGTCATCGTGCCATAAATGAATCAGAAGTGGTCTTTCATTTATTCAAAAACTCAGCTTGATCATCAATAGTTTATAGGCAATCGTTCAGCAAAACGAAGCCAACTTTATTACTGCATGAAAGCTAGAACTTAGAAAAAAAATGACTTTAATATTTCTCTATACATACAATTCTTCCAATTATTAATAATTCATACTTATGAAGACCATATAAATTGAGACTCTCTTATCCCCAGACCAAGGTATGGCAGATCTTCATGCCATAAATGAATTAAGACTAGGTTAAAATGGAAAACATGATCGTATAGATAGTCAAGAAAGCCTATAGGAAACCAGTCATCCCTACTACTTCTCAAAGGTTTATCGTTATTCAAGTAATTATGTACAAAGTTTGGATTTCAAGTTCATTAGACTCCTAAGTTTATGGGTCCCACTTCTAGGATAGTTATATGCTAGGTATAGTATGAGTTAGACAATAGGGTCTTAAGTGCAACTTACAAACATTCTCAAATAGAATATTGATGGAGTTCATTTTCTTTAGATGAATCATGCATACCTTCCTCCAATAGACCCACAACAACCTTTATTATCACAAAGTAATTTTCATATTTTTTCCCTTTTTTTATTATTTTTTTAGACTTTTTCTCTTTCTTTTTAACAAGTTGTCCTCCCCAGGAAGATTCCTCTCTTTCAGTCGGGCCTGTTTAGTACCCCGTCGGGTTTACCTGGTCATACCACCGGATGGTACCCGCTTCTAGCGAGCCTGTTCAGTACCCTGACGGGTTAACCTCTTAAACTCGTTTTCTCTTAGAGGCTCTTGTCCCAATGTTTCCAGTCCCTATAGATATTCGGCAAATTGTTTTTCCTATGAAGGAGTGGTGGGGGAACAGCTCTGAAAACCATGCTACAGGGTGGGATGGTATATGGATTGGAGGACAACTAGTCTTCTCTTTTTTATTATCATGGAACCAAAATAAAGGCTACAAGAGGAATCTACCGAATCAAAGATACATGCGATTGATGGATTTAGTGTAGAGTAGATGGAGCCATAAGATAATGAATGAAAGGTGTCTCTAGTCCCAAAAAATTTCTCTTTCATATAGAATTATAGTAGTGTTCCCCCACAAACTAGGAATTTCATTCACTCGTATGCTACCCTGTAATAAAGATGCTTAAATAACATGCCCTGATAATGAATCTAGGATGTACGAGTGACCTATAGGTTTTAGATAGACCTTAATCTTATGACAAATCCTTATGATGTTTAAATTTGGTCTTGAGTAAGTGATATAATTAGAAATATGCATGTATGAAAATGAATAATGATGTAAAATTGTTTTGGTTTAGTCATTAAGATGATCTTTTTCTTACTTCTTTTATTTGAAAAAAAAAACAAGAATGCAACATTTTATTTATATACATATTTCCCTACCCTAAGAAGAAAGAAAACGTGTTTATTCAAGTATATGAGCTTTTCCAATGAAACCAAGTGCGAAGAAAAATGAGAATTGTACCTTTATCCACATATAAAGAGATTGTTGCAGTGATTACCTGAATGTAGAAGTTCAACCAACTTACTTTTCTTTCAATCAATAGGTGTCGAATGAAGGAATGCTATTGCGGTTGAGTTACCTCTTGAAATAATCTTTCGATGTAATCTTGGTACCCACCTTCCTTAGCTATTCCATATAGATCCTCTTCTTCTAGTTGAGCAATTGTTTGAGCATATGATGGATCTGTTAGCTTGCATGTAAAGAACTCTTTAATTTTTAGTTTCTCTCCTTCGGATGTAATCCCCAATGTATCGGCTTCTTTTGCAGTCTCGCAAAGAAAATATTTTTGTTGTTATTTGGATTTTGGTTCGTCTGTTATTTCAGGAGGGTTGATAAGCTCTGAACTGCTGTCAAGATGGTTTTTACCTGGTGAGAATCATTCCCAGTTTCTTCTAGGATTTGAGAGAGTTCTCTCATACTAATGAACACCTTTCAATCCAATTGGTTGGTTGATAGGTCCTGCTTCACAAAAGGATTAGTCTCCAAGGTTCTTACAACACCAAAAAATATTATGTGTTTTTTTCTCTATTTTTTTATAAAGATTATCTACTACTAAAGAAAATTTACAAAATCACATCACACCAAAACACCTATCCAAAATTAACTTGCGGAAAAGGAACAACCAGGCTTCGGGGCACCCCACTATAGTGGATATACATGTTCTTACCTCTTGTCTTACCGTTCACCCCTCCCCCTTGCTGTGTAATGTAAAATCAATCTATATACCTAAACTCTAATCCCTTTACCACCTCCCCGGCAATGGCACCAAAATGTTGGGTAAAATATGCACTATCTATTTCAACACTTAATTGTCAACCTGGGAAGGGAGCTTGTTAGATGCAAACACTATATGTGTAGGATTAAAGCTTATTCTAATATAAGCTAACTAGATATGCAAATGCACTGATCATGCAACTACATGATGTTAAACTACAAGCATGACTATAATGAGTTAAATGCAGGAATCCAATATATTCTTATGAAAGCAGATAAACTATTTAACAATTGGAATTCAAATCTAATATACTATTATGCTAATCCATTCTATGAAATGAAATTGCGACGACTAATCTAGGAAAGCGGTCACTTTGTCCGAAAGCAATCTAATCTAATGAGAGTAAATTTAAATATTCAAAACAGGCAACAAATCGACTAAACTAAATCAGGAATGCATGAACTATATTCTTATGTAGGAATGAGAATATACTTAACCATGTGATTAAATATGAAAGAAAATACTTAAATTAATTACAAAAGCAAATATGAAATTAATTACTATAAAACAGGAAATTATGCTACAAGTAAAAAGAGCGACTAATCTATCTATTCTATGAGAAAAACTACTCTATATTTTCAAAAGAGCAAACTAACCAACTATCCTACTCTAGTTATCGAATCCTATGCAATCGTATAAATCATATTGAAACACTAATCTAAGGACCAAGTGTAAACAAATACTTTGCGAGGAATCATAAACTAATGTAAGCAAAGTAGTTTAACAAATCCAATCTAATCAGCAACTAATATATGAATTTGAAAAGTAAACTAAGCTATGAGAACTTTCAAAATGAAAATAATGCATCTAATATAAATGAACTTATTAAACTTGAATTGGAACTAGTTCCTAATCTACTCTACCCATCGAAACACAATAGCTTGAAGAAATGAAACTAAAATCCGGATTTGTT
>LPNX010631990.1:94243-119857 GCA_001517045.1 Pseudotsuga menziesii
CTATAATAAAATGGTTATGTGAAATAACCCTATTCTTTCAATGAAAGTATTATAAGTCACATGTGGAATATATAATAAAGTAGATTATATATATACTCCAACCTTTTTTGGAAATAAACTAGAAGTAAATTATTAACGTCAAAATTTTAATTTATTTTTAAATAAGCATTTTTAAGTATTTAAAAACTAAGTATTATTTATAATAATAATTCTTTTTAAATTTTTTTTAAGAATCATTTTCAATAATTTTTTATTTTGTTCTAAAATAATGCAAATAAATCTTAGCATTAACTATTGGTTTTATTTTGCATATGCAGGAGCAACAAGACTAGAAAGAATCAGAAGATAACGGGTAAGCCACACCAATAAACTAACATGCAATCAAATCTAATTCAGAACTTAGGACCGAAAGAAGGGGCTGAATGGAGTGTCAAAATGCGTACTAAATGAAATAACACATCAAAAATGATGAATTAAGCTTCTTTTACATTTATAAGTTATAATTGATGAAAACATAGTAAAATATAGACAAATTAAAGATAAATGTATTAGATTTCGGTAAATAGGCTGGGAAATTATTGTAAATAACATCATTATAAAATACAATTTCGGGGCCCAATGGGGATCACTATCACAACCATAAACTATAGCCAATGTTGAACATAAGAGACTTAAGTGATTTCTATATTTTTTAGATTTGGCATGGGATACAACTGTAAAGAAGCATTATTGGGTCGACTTTAACATATTTTTCGCAAATCATTTACCTATGTCGGATGATGAGTTCTTCAATCTCTTAGCTATGATTCAACACTGCTACAGTTCAATTGAAGAAAATAAACCCAGTGTAAACCTGGATATCAGTGTGTTAGTGGTTTGGCTTGAGTTCTCAGCTGAATGGGTCAAAGTTATTCATTATGGAGCTGGTTACAATAGTGGTTATTTGATAAAATCAATCAGTTTATGCAGTCATGTGGTTCTCTTTCTTGTCAAAACCGAGCGTATTTTCCATTTCCGAGGTAAATATTTCTTTAACATAATATTGAATAAATGTCTAACCATTAGTATCTATTTATGCCACAATTGATATTTCTTCAAATCTTATGCTCACAGGTTTGGCCATCAAGGATATGGGATTTGTTTTCAAAGGTAAGGTTTATATTTGAACTTTGGTTCTTTTCCCTCCTACGTTTCGATGGAGTTACAAATTGGGCTCTATAACCATTTTAAACTGCATACATAGCTGAAGGTGGCTACTTTGTACAACCATGTCATATTTTGGTTTGGCCATTTGGAAAGCTTTCCAGCTAGGATTTAAGTGCTTAAGCCATATCGTTGCTGCATTCATGGCAATCTATAATGCTTATTATAAATGTTTAAGGCCTCTCGATGCCATTACAGTTTTGGATTTTGGTTTTAAAAGAAAACCAGAATACATTCTGCGTGCTCTGTTATAATATCCATAAAGGTTTTATGTTGGTTAAATAAATCTTTTGATTAAAGATTGTATAAAATATTTCTATTTCCTTTGTTACTCTATTCTTATTTGAAAAGGGCTTCTTTCATTCATTATGAAATCTATTGCTCGTATCTTGAATGGTATAAGCGTGTGGTGGATTTAGGGTTTACAACCATAGAAGGTATTGTTAGGGTTTGAAATGGCATTTCTATTAAACTCTGTCTATTTTTCGTGTTCATTTTTTCCATAGATAAATTCAGGGTTTTTGTGATTATTTACTTCAATGGTCATTGCAACATAAGAAGCTTTAATACGACCTAGGTTTTGTTTCTTTGTTGGATCAGTACCTAATTATCTGTTTCAAACTACAAAGAATCTTTCTAGGTTTGAATACCAATTTTCTTGATATTAATGGCTTACTGTTTACTTTCTCTTTATTTTGGCAGTATCAACGGTAAATAATAAATGTTGAGAGTAAAAGGAGATATTCCAAATCACATTTTGTAAATATACATATAATGCGAATTAGCCTAGTTAATATTTATTTTTAGTTCATAAACTTGTATAAAGTAAGAATAAAACATTACATGAAATAAACAACATTCAATGACTGTATACAGTTATAAACCAATTAATAATAAAAAGAATAATAAGAGTGTAACTGTAAATAAAACAGGGAAAGAAATAAACCCAATTCACGACTATTTTAAAATTTAAACTGAACAATAACAAGAATGTTTCTAGAGTTATAACTGAAAAACAAGAGTTTGTTCAAAGGTACATATTTGCATAGTATGGAAATTGTAGTATCAATAACCACACACCACCCTGCCACTGGAACTTTGTAACAAAACAAGTTTGTTTCAGTTACACTCCCTTTCCCAGACCCTTAGGTTTAAATTAGTTCTCCTACAGCTGCAAGTTGCCACCAGTAACTAAAAGGAGTAAATTATTCAGAACCTAGAATTCTGTTATGCTTCACTGGTAGTTTTGATACAGATCCTAACATCTGCAAGATGTTCACTGGTAGCTCTATACTATTTCATGTGTTCGTTCTATATATCCTTCAATCATGGTGATCACTAGTCGCTCTGTCTATTATTTCTATTTTTCCTCATACTTTCTTCTGCATTCATATTTCCTTGCCTAGGAATTTTTATAGAAAAATAACCAACTCCCTTTATTATTGGCCACTTGTCTACATAGAGAATGCTCAAGGGTTGATAACCATCCTTAAACCCAAGTTTCTATCAATTAATTGTGTAGTTATTGAAACTACCAAATTAAATTATATTCATATAAAATTTAATTCACTTGTTAAGTTCCTTCAAATCTTCCCATTGTCTGGGAGTCAAGTAGTCATCCCTATCTTTTCCATCCAATATTATTTTTTTCCATTTATACCTAAAATTATTAATCAATTTTCTCATAATGTTCTGGTAATTTTTGGTGGAAATCCTTCCACCGACAGTCTCAAATACATTTTCCATTTGTCAAATTACTTGATACACATTTCTTTGATCTTGATTTGAAAAATTGGCTTTGGTGACATCCAAGTGAGACCTTACACTTGTGCCCAACTCTAAGGCCCACCTTGAAGCATTTGGTCCAACAGGTCCACCATCTTTTACCTCAACCAAATAAGCCTTCTTTCCTTCTGCTTTCCTTTCTTTGGCTTCTCTTTCTATGGACTATACACTCTTTTACTGAACCTATGTATGTTTGTGAAAGCTGATATATCTTCAGGTGTGTCAAGATTGGGTGATGGCGATTGAACATTCATATTTGTGGACACAACAGGTGTTTTTTCTTTGGCAACTGAAAGCTTAATTGGTTTAGTCAAATAAAAATTTGTTGATGTTGAATGAGCGGTCATATTTGTGGACACAATAGGTGTTTTTCCTTGGAATTTTAAGCCCTAATTGGTTTGGTCAAATCAAGATTGGGTGACGTCGAGTGAGAACTCATATTTGTGTATACAATAGGTGTTTTTCCATTGGGACTTGAAGGCCTAATTGGTTCATTAATGGCCACATTGGGTGTTTCACTAGCTCTCTCAACAATTTACACATATGTGCCTTTGAATATTTGTTTTAATTTGAAATAAATGTCTCACAAACCTGATTTTGATCCATAATATACCAAGTCTTCATCAATAGCAGCTTGGACATGATCATCATCATGTGATATATCAAGAATCTAATCATTATTATTGTTAGGGCCTTCTCCATGTATTGATCAACCAATTCATAGGATTCTGCAAGCTAGCGACAAAGTTCCTTTTCTTTCCTTTTGTTTTTTATCATTTTGTGTAGAATCGACCTTTTCCCTATGAAATTAAAAAAAAAATTATTAAATTAGAATCGAAAGCATAGATGGAATATATCATCAAATAGAGTATATACAACTATAATAATATATGCATAGAAGTGAAAAAGTACGAGGAATAACTACTTACTGATTTGCCCAACCATGAGCTGGCAACATTGTTCCTTTGCCTGCCTTTTGGTTTTGCTCTTATTCTCTAATAGACAAAGTTCCCTATAAAACAAGAAAACTTATTATATTAGAATCAAAATCATATATAGGCTACATCATGAAATAGATTATAAATAACTTTAATTAAAACTGCACATAGGTGTAAAGGTATAAGGAATAACTACTTACTTATTTCCAAAACAAAGAGACCGCAGATATTTGTCATTTCTTGTGACTTGTTCTTTACAAGCAATCTCATATTCTACAACATTTTCACCATTGTTTTGGACACCTTTACATTTCATCACCTTGTTCTTCATAGCCTTTTATGTCCAACATTTCTCATAAAAAACATCATTAGTACATGGGAAAACAAAAAGTTGACATCACAATGTAATACTTGGCCCACTATTTAGACGACCAACTAGTCTTGACTTGGTGATGGTTTGTGAATAGGTCAAATTTGATTCTATTTGGTAAGAAAACTAAGTCTTGATTGCTAACTCCTTACCATGACCATCATGATGGAATACAATCAAAGAATAATTATTTAATCAATTAGTAACATTGAAACTCAAAATCATCCATTTATGGCATTTCTCAAACAAAATTTAATATTAAAGAACAGAAGGCATTCCTATTTCAAACATTGCATAGTACCAAAAAGGAATCTTTGGCTAATCCCATTGCCAAAACTATAAAACATACAAATATTAGTACATAGTTTAGCACAACCATTGGCTAATCCCATGGTCAAAAACAATAAAATCCAATTTGCATAGGGAAAGTTTATTCCAAAACTTTTCTTTTCATTGCCATCAATATCACAATCCTAATCACTCATGTATGCATCTGCTTCATTTTGTCCATCGTCCTCATACAACATATTTTTGTGGCCATGGATTACATTCTCTATCTTAGTATCTTCATTGGGAATGGAATTTTCTTCTTCAAATACATCTATATTGGCATCTTCATCTTCTTTTTCCATTATTTCTTGTAAACTAGTACATTTCTCATCGACCGTTATATCACCATATTCCATGAATTTCCTTTTGGGACAAGACTCTACTTGAATGGAATATGACCATCCTGGGATAGTTAGATCATCAATTAGAAATTATTGGGTAATTTGAAGAGGGGAAACATATAGCTCATCAATATTTGATCAAATTTTCCCTGTATTTGCACGTACAAATCCATAATCATCACATTGTATTGTAGATGGTTTGTGTAGAAATTCTAAATCCTTGATGGCATAAGGAATTTCATAAACTGGCTAAGGATCTAGGCACACAATTAACCTCACATATAATTGTAGAGAATTAGCATAAGGAGAGAAGAAGAAGAATTAATGAACACACTTTAATGAATGATCAGTAAATGATAATTGATATTATTACATAGGTAATACATCCTTATAAAGGAAAAAGGAGTTGCATGAAGACAACTCAAGCTAGTTCATAAAGAAGGCTTACTAATTATGATAAACCCCATAGTTGACTAAAGCACTTTCCCAATTTACCAAGCACCTCATGAATTAGCAATAACATGTGTGAGTGATGATGAATGAAGGAAAGACTTTCTAATCCTAGAATATGGAGAGAAAATAATGGAGGATGGGTTGGCAACAAAAGCTGCCAGTTTCCTAGTTGACTAGCTTTACCTTATCCATAGAAAAGCAGGATAAAGCAGAAAAAGCAGAATAAAGCAGAATCTGCTGTAAAGTGCAGTTACCAATGTTGGATGGCCATAAAGTGGTCAAGATCAACCCAGAATCAGAAATAAATCATTCCTAGGATATATATGGCAAGTGTTGACTCTAAGGTGCAAGTGGATGCCAACTATCTAAGCTAGTGGGTAGGAAATTAATCAAATAATGATTAATTATTTTATGAGTGGGTTTATTATATTCCAACACCCCCATTTAATCCTAAATTTATGATGATATTCCTGAACTAATCAGAAATATATATGCATATAGGGCCCATAATAAATCAATGGTCACCCTTTTACAATTTATCTTGTCCAAAGAAATGAGGAAAGAGGAAAAACGTCAAGGGGAAAATCCTCCCTCAAGAAAGGACATGAAAAGCAATACCAAAAAATGTTGAACTGTTGGTGTTGCTGCAGCTCCAAACTAAATGTTGATGTCTGAAGGAATCTTCTTCTTGGGAAGAAGATAAATCTGCTCACATGGATCAAGGACAGCTGCATGATGGAAACTAGGACCACATAGAACAACTGAAATCGAATGATGTGAAGGAAATATTGAAGGATATTGAGACTTGTAATCAGCCCCAAGATGATGAGATGAATTGAACCTCGAACCAGTAGAGATGAAATGGGCTCCAGATAGGTGAAATAATTGTCCAAGGGAATGTATAATGTCTCCATCTTCATTTACACGAAGAGGATGTGTGGAAGTGATCTTGTAGGAACATAGGGAAGGCATAGGATCAAAGAGTGTGAATGAATGGGATCCATGGGTTGATCTAGCTTCCAAAGAATCCAAGAGATCACAAATAAGCACAACAGTAGACTCATGGGAATATATTGGTAAAGAATCCTCTATGGTAGAAGTATGGGAGGAGGAAAGATAGTGATGTTCAAAATCTTCAAGGAGGCTCTAAGAATGAGTTCCAAGAACAAAGGAGGATCTGCATAAGCACATGGAATCAAGTATGGTAAGTGGAAAAACACTAAAAGGACTTTATTTGGCTAAGAAAGCATCCTGGAAGTCACTGGGTTACACACCATCAAGAAGAGAGGCATGCACAAAGTGTGAGAGGTCTGGCATATGGATCTCAGAATCCATGATAGAAGATATAGAGAAGACTGAATGTGTGAGTGAATCATCAATAGAAATAGCAGCTCCATTAGTCACTTCTTTTTCATCAACAACATCATAAGAAGATGAATCAAGATCTTCTACTTCAAGAGACACAGAAAAAGATGGCTCTTCAATATTTGCTTCTTGATTGAAGGAGGAAGCATTTGAATCAAAGTGAGTAGTAGAAACAGGAACTATATCAGAAACTTCTTCTTCATGATCAACTTCATCAGAGACTGTAGAGGCCAATACATCTTGAGAGAGAGAAATCATTGAGGAGCTAGAGGCACTCTCCACATAACTAGAAGGATCCTCATTGTCCTTTCCCAAAACTCTATCCCATGTTGTCCAAATATCCTTTGGGTAATCAATAGAATCAATAAGGTAGCGCATGCATGGAGATATATCTAAACAAATATATCCAATTTCTCTATCATAGTCATTCAACCAGTCACTTGGCTCTTCATAAGACTCTTCACCAGCTCCAATAGATATCGCATAAATACCTTGTCTCTTTAGATATGAAATCATATTCAATTTCCACTCTGAATAGCTTATGAATGGAGAAAGAAGAGGAACTGATACTCTTGAATCCATTCAAAGTTGAACCTGCAAAATAAACCTACAAATCTGAAAAGGAGGATTAATTAATGAACTCTCAAAGATCTGATATCATGTAGAGCTTTGATATCCTCAGCTTTGATACCATGTAGAACTTGAACTTTGAGAACCTTAGCTCTGATACCATGTAGAAATTCTAAATCCTTGATGGCATAAGTAATTTCATAAACTAGATAAGGATCTAGGAACACAATTAACCTCACATAGAATTGTAGAGAATTAGCCTAAGGAGAGAAGAAGAAGAGTTAATGAACACACAGTAATGAATGATCAATAAATGATAATTGATATTATTACATAGGTAATACATCCTTATAAATGAAAAAGGAGTTGCATGAAGAAAACTCAAGCTAGCTCATAAACAAGGCTTACTAATTATGATAAACCCCATAGTTGACTAAAGCACTTTCCCAATCTACCAAGCACCTCATGAATTAGAAATAACATGTGTGAGTGATGATGAGTGAAGGAAAGAATTGATAATCCTAGAATATGGAGAGAAAATAATGGAGGATGGGTTGGCAACAAAAGCTGCCAGTTTCCTAGTTGACTAGATTTACCTTATCCATAGAAAAGCAGGATAAAGTAGAAAAAGAAAAATAAAGCAGAATCTGTTGTAAAGCGTAGTTACCAATTCTAGATGGCCATAAAGTGGTCAAGATCAACCCAGAATCAGAAATAAATCATTCCTAGGATATAGATGGAAAGTGTTGACTCTAAGGTACAATTGGATGCCAACTATCTAAGATAGTGGGTAGGAAATTAATCAAATAATGATTAATTATTTTATGAGTGGGTTTATTATATTCCAACAATTTGATCCATTTACATTTTAATAATATGGGATTAGTATCACCATAATCAACTTGAATAATTTCCTATATGAATCCAACATAAAATTTATTTTGAGTGTCGTGATGAAATTCAACACTAACAATACAATCACAATTTTCCTTTCCTGTGTCCTTTTCTTACACTGATAAATATATTTTTAAAATACCCATTGTTCCTTCACAATATCCACTGTTATTTTTACTCATCCTGACACTTTTCAATAGACTAAACTTTTTTTATTTTTCAAATCAGACTTGAGTTTTCTTCCACTGTCAATAATTTTTATTTGCCATGACTTCAAATTCTAAGTGAACATAAAATCTTTATCTTCTATTAGACATCATGGTCTTCATGAATCGCACATGTTGTTGTTCTCATCTTACTTCATAGGTTTTACACTTTCTCTATGTCAACCATACACCAATGACATCATTTAACCTTGATCATCTATTTTCTTTGAGGAAGATAGCTTTCATCATGCTTTAACATTAGAAACCAATTGAATTTTGTATACCAATTGGAATTTTCTAGCTCGGTACCCCCCTAGGTATACGATCCCTCCTAATGTTTATTTTAAGGGTTCTCTTTAAATTATGAGAAATATTTGGAAAATGATTCCACAATCATCACTATATCCTTATTCATCACTTTTATCTATATCTTCATTGGTGTATTCTTTTACATTTCCATCTTGATTTTCCTCATAATGGATGTCATCTTTATCTATGGCACTATTTTTCTCATCATCATCTTTGGAGACCTCACAGATGTTTGAAATTATTATTTCTTATATATCTTCGGAGTCTTCACAATATGAATTTTTCTTCCATATCTTCTCATGAGTTATTCTTCTTACTTGTCCTTTATTATCTTCTCTGATAGTGTCGCGAAGGAAAAACCCTGGCTACGTGCAGAAGAACCTACCTTCCATCTATAGGACGGGAGGATAGAGTCTGTGGATGGAGAAATACCTGCAACAAAATGTTAGAGATAAATAGAGAAAAAAACGCAACAAAAGTGTCAGAAATAACATCATATACATCTAAATAACCTACAATCTAATAGAACAAAAGTAACGGGACCATATACGCTCCATTTGGATTTAAAATGGGGCCACCATGCCTAGACTCAAGAATCTGCCTCTCGACAAGGTTGGCTGGTGTGGAGCAAGGCTCAACACACAAGAGGTTCATCTAATGGAGGAGATGAAATGAAGGGAGTGAGTGGCTTGAGAATGAATATTTCTCAAGGCACTCATGCGAGCATAATAATGGTAGAAAGAAATGGACGTGTGTTGAAAGTGACCCCCACACTCTTATTTATAGATTTTTTCTCTTGTTTTAGGTTTTTTAGCCCTTGGTCAGGGTTTTAAGCCCTTTTCACCTCTTTCTTAGCTCCCTTTGGAGTTTTTAGGACCTTTCAGGGTTTTTAGCCCCTTTTTGAGGGTTGTAGCCCCTTTGTGAGCTATTTTGGCTCTTTTGTGGTTTTTAAGCCCCTTTTTGATATTTTTTAAGCCTTTGAGGGGAAAGCATAGGTTAAATAAGGATGTGGGGGTCAATAAGGGTTAGGAAATGGATCTATTGATGTGGTGCAGGCCATATGGAGCAAGTTGGGTAATTTTTTGGGTTAACAAATTGCCCCCTAATGTGTGAGGGCAGGAGCTCATCGTATGGACGATGAACATCATAGGATCTTTGGGGAGAGGTGGTACTTCCTAGTTCGGTATATGGTTGTTTTGGTTTTGTATTAATGTTGGTTCCCATCAATGGGTGATATACAAAGAATATGTGACACGTATATGGATGAGGCGGGCATACCCATGCTTATAACAATGTCAAAAGGAATAATGTGATCCAGGATCCAAAGTGCAAGACTCAATCCTATACAATTGGTGTTACAAAATGGTGGCCTCCATGAGAGGCTGAATACAAAACTAATATGAAGAACTGATACATCATACTGATGGAATTCTCATGGAATGCTATATCTTCACAACTGATGACCTGCTGGATATGGAAGTTTACATGGTTGTGGGGATTTCTTGACAGGAAGTCAGTGTCTCTATGGTACAATAAGCCGCATCAATCATGAATATATACAAAATCACTACTCTGGGGCTTCTAAACACTGTCTCCAATGCAACCCAAAAATCACAAAGGACAAGAACATGTATGGGTTCCTTAATAGACTCACCAATCTACTAGAGTCAGGTGATAACCAGGGTCTTCGACAAAATACTGCACGGACCAATACCCTATACGAATCTCAACAGCGCAATGATGTAGCTGAAGTCGATCACATGAGACACAACCATCCTGAGAGGCACTAAGGAGCCCTCTCAAGTGGTCCAAGGAAATCATCAATGACGTTAATGAAACTAGGATACAGGGACCTCTCGGGATATCCTCTGGAATAGATGTGTTGTCATTGACAGAGGGATACCTACAACTAACCAAGGAAATGATGTTCCCTTGACCAAAAGCATGAGGGAGATAACCAAATATGTGAGACAATCTAGGTACTGACACACAAAATGGGGAAACAGGGGCTGGGAATCATAGGGGACTCAAACTTCCTTTGTTTAGAGTATGATGGCAAGGATGACCAGGGATCAAATGAAATTGTCTCAAGGGAGGGGGATCATAGCGGTTATACCAAGAATGTAATTGTAGATGAGAAATAATTGTGGTGAAGTAGATAATATGTTTGATATTCATGGGATCAAAGGAAGACTCATCACAGAGTATTATGAACAAAGGCGACCTAAAGGGGGAATGCTTCCAAACTGTAACACATGGGGTAGTGTCTAAAGACACCGCTATGGTACAATCTCATGGATTTTAAGCGAGCCCAAGAAAGTAAATGCTCGATGGTGATTTCAATTTTTTGAGAGTCTGAAAGAATGAAGAAGACTCCAGTGGGGTCTCTTTTTCATTGATAGTCTCTTGTGCCTAAAAAGGGATAAAAGTGTACATAGGAGAGCTCGCCCATCCTTGGGGGGTGGGAGACTTCTTTACCATTGGTAGTCCATTCAGGCCGAAAAATGTTAAACCTATACTAACTGGACCATCATTCCAATACTTTTATGAGCATGAAGGAAAACAATGTTTCTCGACAATATTTTCTTGATGAGAAGGCTAGAAAATATCTTAAAGGAAACCCATAATGAGCTTTTTCGTAAAGTTCGGTCCCAATGGTCAAGAAAGCATAAAAGTATGCAGAGGGAAACGTTATTAGCTTGAATGTGCCAAGGTGGTCCTTTTCATATGGTATTCTACATATTCCATAAAAGGAGATAAACAAGATGATTTAGACGCCCTTTCCTATACTTTAACAAGCGGAAAAGGAAGCAAGGGCGCTCGACAATCTTTTCATTCTTTTAGGAGTCAGAAAATAGATTAACAGAAACTCCGGTATGGTCAACCAAGCCGAGGGCACTAGTGGTCCACCATGGAGGGACAGTGAAAGCTGGTCAAAGGTGACCAACCGTGCAACATGGATGGAGCAGGTGGCTCTTGAACATACCAATACATGCATGAGAATATTTGCAGCAAAGGCATGGAAATCGAGGTGACCTCCAGAAAAAAGGTCTGAAGGATCATGGAAGTTGCGGTGGATGGACTAGACTATATATGATGTAAGTATAGGTTTGGAGACAGTTATATGCCAAATGCTTCAAAATTATATGACTTCCAGGAAATGGTTCAGAAAATCAAATTCTAAACATGAGACAATGGTCTCATAAAAGTATGAAGGGCATAAAACTGAAACCAATGGTGTGAACAGTGTCCCAAATGGACTTCAGATGGCTCTATTATGCTCGAAAGAAAAATAGAACTAATGAGGCCTATAACTAGGTGGGGACCCCATGAAAAGTGTCATTATCACTATTCATTGTTGATTTGGAGAGGAGGGCCTCGAACTTATTTTGTTGATTTCTTCTATTTCCACCAACGGTTTTCTAATCTACGACTTGCAGGTAAGAGTTCTTGAAAATATCATCTTTTCCTATGGTTTAATTTACTGATTTTCTCACCCAGAGGTCCAGAATGCCCTGCTAGGGATTCTTCATGTTGGGTCACTCATTTTGAGGCCAAAGGAGCGACTGGGTCGCTCTTTCTTGTCATACAGGAGTGATTGGGTCACTCCAGTAAGGTAGAAAGGTGCGAATTGAGGTCGCTCATGTTTATCCTGAAAAGGTGACTTAGGCACTCGTGTTTGGCCCAAAGGGGAGACTTTGTCCCTGTTTTTGGGAAACAAGGAGCGACCTGGCCCCGGGGTGAGTTTTTTGCTGAAAACTGAGCCTAACAGGGGTTTGGTGCTTGCGCAGGATGCTTGGTGCTATATTGAGGGAGCGGGACTACAAATATCTTTGAGGGGAGGCTCTGTGGGATGCCAATGTGCAAGGTATACTAGCCCATTGTGGGATTCTACAGTTCATGCGGATCCCTTTGATGAAGAGTTTGTGCTTACTACTTGAGAAAAATAGTGAGTTTTTGGGATGCGAGGAGGAAATTTTTCCTCATACATGGGTAGCACGTGGAGATCACATTGCAGGATGTATACTTCTTGTTTGGGCTCTCGATGCTAGGAGTAGTTGGTGATCTGGTGCCAAAGCTCTCTGGCAGGGAGACTCTAGATGAGCTCTATGAGAAATACTACTATGGTTCTGCTTATGTGTGTGGGTCGCACATTTTACTCTCTGATATTAAGGAAATTACCACACAGGCCATCGCAGTGATGGTTTTGCGCAGGGATAATTTTAGGGGTGAATTTTAGCCTAGTGGGCTATTTTTCCATGCTTTTCTCCTAAAAAAGATTCGCCATCTTGCATTTTTTGAAGCCCTGTTTCGCCCAATTTTGATGGGGTAAAATTTTTTCACCCTAAAAATTGTCAAATTATTATATAAACAATATAAAATCCTTGGAAATTAAAATATTTTTTGAAAAATATCGCCAATCATTTTATAGTTAGCATTTTAAGAATTGGTAATATTCGCCAGCATTTGTACACTTTTAAATAAGTATGGTTCCTTAAAATCATCCTTGGTTTTGTGCATCATTAGTTCATCAGGGAACCATAAGATATTAGGAGGGAAACTCCAGATGGTGGAGAGTGCCATGGGGGGCACGTACTACGGATGGGCCCAAATGTATTTGCTTGCGGTCCATCGTGTGCTCAACCACACAAAGAGATCTGGCAGAGATTTCTGCTTTTCCTACTTCTTGTGTGCCTTCTTATTTGAGAGGATATCGACTCTTCATCCGCATACAGTGGTGTGGGAGAGTGGGTTGTGAGAGCCATGGATGCATCGATGGTGCGACATGATGTTGCACAAAGGAGGCGGCATAGTGGGCTGCTTTTTTACACAGGAGGTGTTGGATCAGTGGAGGCAACTCTCAGTAGTCATTAAGGACTACCCTTATGTGGGGATGGACTATCATGGGGATGTAGAGATGCCCTGACCTCCAGGATAGGCCTGGGGACCAGCTGGTACGTATACATGATGTTTTTGTGCTTACATTCATACATAGAGTACTTCAACGAGTTGATAGTTACCTGGTGATATGCATAGACTAGTGAAATATTTGTGTGCATTTGCAGATATTGGTCCTCACCCACCGGTCAGTTACCACCGACAGATGGGTATGGTGGTGGAACCCCGGACCCACCTGACCCACCTGTGCAGGAACCCCATTTGGAGCGACAGCCTCTGGATGATCTGTGGTTGCTTCTGGAGCAACTGTTGGATGGGGTTACTGATGATGGCTAGAATTACCTGGATAATGATCTGATTGTTTCTTGTTACTGTGCCCCTTCGAAGTGGATTCCTCTGATGAAGAGGATCGTTGTGGTCGCCGAGTGTGTACAAGCAGCAATGTGGGGGGACATAGCTATGACGAGACCTCAGATGAGGAGGATACCAAGTCAGAGAAGGATGATTGATCTAGTTTTGTTTAGCAGCTAGTGGAGCTGCCCCTAGTGTGTTTGTGCACTTAGGATTTTTTTATCGCGATGTATATTCAGCTGAGAAAGCCTATGTTGCTTCTCATTTTGTATTGGACATATTTGGACATGTGATATATATATATATGTGATGCAAATGGATGTGCTTTTAAGGTTTTTATGTGCGAGTCTTTTTATCATGTGAAAAATTTCTAGATGATGTATGTTACATATATATGCATGTTTATGATGATGATGCATGATGCAATTTTTATATGTTTCCTATGTGCGATGATGAATATACCATTCTAGAATGTCATTAGCCATTTGATTTGCTACACTATTGAGGTTTCTGGGAACATGTATGAATGTGATGGATTCAAATGTTCTAACCAACTATTTAGTGGGCAAGAAATTTCTAAAGAGGTAGGGATCATGTACTCGGTAGCGGCTATTCAACTGGGAGACAAGTAGTTGGGAGTCTAGAAATACATCGAGGTGGAAAATACCCATTTGGAGGGTGGCATCCAAGAGGCCTATGAAACCATTGTACTCATCTTGGTTGTTGGTTGCAATGGCCACACATATTCCCTCAATATGGATCAACTCATGTGATGAGGAATATATAACCCATGTAGCCGAGGCAATATTTGGAGACGATATGCTTGCTCCGTCAACAAATCCAATGTAGCAACTCGAGTTAGGATCCCTCTGGAGCAGTCAAGGAAACAAGATGTAATACTCACTTCAATAAATGTGTAAAACAAAAAGGACAAAATTATGCTACAAGTGACTCATTGGTGATGTTAAGTGTAAAACCTAATGAGGTAGAACCCATTACGGGAGTTCTCCAAGAGTTGTCCATCAGAGTCAGGTAGAATGTATGCCCCTTTTCCAAGGCAGTGATAGATGATATATGGGCCATACAACATGGATTCGAACTTTCCTTTCCCCAACTTTTCGTTGGCTTGGTTGTAAACCAGGACCATATCACCTTCTCTGAAGGTGCGTGGGTGGACATGGGATTTGTAATGGGACTTTGACCAAATATTGGCTGCTTCGATGGTTTGGAATTCAGCTCAACGGTCCTCATCGGTTTGTTCCAAATGGAGGAGGTTTTCTTCCAAAGGAGAAGTGTCGGGGAGAAGTTCCACGGTGAGGCAGAGTGACGGGATCTGGCACTCTATGGGGAGTACCAATTCGATGTCATGTACTAAGAGGAAAGGGGTGAAGCCAGTGGAAGTCTTTGCGGATGTGGGATAGGCCCATAGGGAAGATAACATCATGTGGTGCCAATTGGTTTTATGGTTTCCTACCATCCTTTGGAGCATGGTTTTGATGATTTTGTTGACCGCTTCAACTTGGCCATTTCCTTGGGGCTAGTAGGAGGATGAGAAATGGTGCTCCAACTTGAACATGCTTGAAAGTTCATCCCAAAAAATGTCTTCAAAGTATTTAACATGGTTTGAGACAATCTATTAGGGAACACCAAAATGGAAAATGACGTGGTTAAAGACGAAACGTGATTCCTGTAGCAGGGATTTCTCCTTTCTACAGGGGCAGGAATGGCTCCCTGTTGTCTATAGGACAGAAGGGTAGGTTCCTGCATGTGGAAAATGCAGAAATAAATTGGAATAAATAGAAAGAAAAGATAGAAAGAAAATAATTGCCATGAGCCCCTTTGAAAACACTGTTAGGGCTTCGCCTTAGCAACCTGCAAACAATCTATTAAGAAAAAAAAAACCTGCAAATAAACAAGGGTTAAAAAAAAAACTAAGCTATACAAATGCATGAAAAACAACAACATTATACCTCCTTTGGTGAAATGGGCCACCATGCCCTGGATGGAAGGAAGCACCTCCCTATCTCACTCAGCAATGGAAGAGGAGCTATGGCTCAATGACGGAAATGAGTGGAAGAGAGAGGGATGTGGGTGGTTTGAGAGGCCAAGGTGTCTCAAGGCATCCACGGGAAGCATAACAGTATGCAAGAGAGGTGTTGTTGAGAGTGATCTCCTACCCTCCTTTTATAGCTTTTTTGGGGACTTTTAGGGTTTTAAGCCCTTGATCAGGGCTTTAGTCCCTTTTTTTGGCTTTTATCCCCTTTCACCCTAACTTTAGCTCCTTTTAGGGTTTTAGCCCCTTTTTGGGGGATTTAGCTCCTAGGAGAGTATTTTAGGATCCTTTTTGGGGGTTTTAAGCCATTTTCTTCATTCTTAAGCCATTTTGAGGGTGTGGGGGTCCAATGGAGTGATATGAGGGTCGTGAAATGGTGTCCTTGGATAGTGTAGGCCATGGACAACTGAGTGAGGGATTTTTTGGGTTAACAGATTGCCCCTTGATGTGTGAGGGAAGGAGCTCATCATATGGCCGACGGACATCATAGGATTTGCTGCAGAGAGTTTGTGCTTCCGGGGCTGGGGCATGGTGGCTTTTGGTTTTTGTATTAATATGGTTCCCATCAATGGGTGAGATACAAATAATGTGTGACATGTAGATGGACGAGGCGTGCATCCCCATGCTCATGACAATGTCAAAAGAATAATTTGATCTATGCTCTAAAATACAAGAGCCGATCATGTATAACTGATGATACAAAAATGGTTGCCTCAATGTGAGGCTGAATATAATACTGATCTGGTACATTGGACCCATGGCATTCTCATGGAATGATATATCTTCATGACTGGCGGTCTGTTGGATCTGGAATGGTACATAGATGTATGGACTCGTTGATTGAGAGTCAGATTCTTTGTGGTACAAGTATGATGCATCAATCATAAATCTATATAGAAGAACTGCTCAGGATTCTAAACACTGTCTCCAATGCAACCTGAAAATCACAAGGGACATAACCTGTTTAGGTCCCTCTAGTAGACTCATCAATGTGCTAGAGTCAGGTGACATCCGGGGTCTTCGACCAAGTATTGTGCGGACCAAACCCTGTATGAATATCAACGGTGTGATGATGTAGTTGAAGTCGAGCACGTAAAAAACAACCATCTCAATAGGCACTAAGGACTCCTCTCAAGTGGTCCAAGGAACTCATCAATGATGTTAATGAAACCAAGGTACAGGGACCTTTGGGTCCATCCACTGGAATATGTGTGTTGTCGTCGATAGAGGGAGACCTGCCCCTAGTCAAGGCAATGATGTTTTCTTGATCAGAAGCGCAGAGGAAATAACCAAAAAGTGTGAGACAATCTGCGGACTAACCCACTGAATGGGGGGGGGGGGGAATAATTGAACAGGGGCAAGGGGAGTGCAGTAGACTCAAACTTCCTTTGTTCAGAGTATGACGGTATGGCATACCAGGAAACAAATGGAGCTGGCTCATGGGAATGGGATCATAGTTGTAATACCGAGAATGTCACTACAGATGGGAAATGCTTGGAGGAGGTAGACACTTTTGAAATTGATGGGATCCAAGGAAGACATATTGCAGAGTACTCTAAACAAAGGAGACCCAATGTGGGAATGCTGCCAAACTATTTTCTATGGGGTGGTGTCTAGGGACACCGTTGTGCTACAATCTCATGGATTTTTGGCGAGCCCGAGAAGGTAAATGCTCGATGGTGCTTTCAATTTTAGAGAGTCTGAAAGCACGAAGAAGACTCCAGTGGGGGCTCTTTTTCGTTAGTAGTATCATGTGCCCCAAAATGGATAAAAGTATACATATGAGAGCTTTCTCGTATTGTAATGGATGAGAGACTTCTTTACCATTGGTAGTCCAATTAGGCCGAAAAAGGTTAAAACTATATAGACTGGATATTAATTCAGATACTTTTACGAGCATGAATGAAACCAAGTTTTCTCGGCAATCTTTTCTTGATGAGAAGGCTGGAAGAGAGCTTAACGACAACCCATGGTGAGATTTTTTGTAAAGTGCAGCCCCTCTGCCCGAGAAAGCATAAAAGTATGCAGAAGGAAACGTTCTTGGCTTGAATGTGCCAAGGAGGTCCTTTTAATTGATGGTCTACACTACTACATTTCGACCAAGAATCTGACGGCAGTATTGTCGGATGTTCAACACTTCCCTGTCACATGTACGACACATTGATTTTTTTTAACCATCGGTAGCTTATAGTCGGTTATCCGACATATTTCCAATCCATTGGTTAAGAGACACCTCAGTTTACCGTCGGTTGAATGTAAAGCGTCGGTTAAGCGACAGCATTTCTTCGACGGTAGTGCAATTTTTTTAAGAAAGTAACCTTCATGCCATCGGTTAAGCGACAGAATGGTCGTCGGATAAGCGACGGTAGTCAATTTTTTTTTTTTAAATTAACCTTCAGGCCATCGGTTAAGCGACGGCTATAAACTGGAATCTTCGGTAAAGCGACATGAAGAACCATCGCTTAAACAACGGATATAAGGATTAAGCATCGGATAAGAGACATCTAGAACCGTCGCTTAAGTGACGGCAATGAATTTAAAAAAAAAAAAAAACTCAAAAATACGTAGCTTCTCTTCCATGTGCCAGTTTAACTCAACCTGAATCCAAAACTAGGTCAAATCTAACCAAAACAAGGCAGCATTGGCTTGCTACATCAGACTTAAGTCAAAACTTGTGAAACTTGACAATCTATGCAACCATGACAAGCTGTAACCAGGTCGACTCACCCGCATGCCTATGTAAACCAAGAACAGGGTTGATCCCAATGCTTTCAACGGCAACTTTATTTTTAATCTCATTACAATTTAAACAAATTCAAGAGTACATACATATTATTATTTCCTTAACTGGGACAAACTTTGAAGGCATTCCCAGGTTTCATAGAAAATATACAGATGATTTCCCTGTAGAACACAAGAAAGCTATCAACATCTAGCACCCAACACTGAACAGTAGTGTTATCAATACATCTCATGCCATTAGAATCATGTACATAGATAGTGTTACAGAGAGACCTTGCAACATCTAGCCAACACTGCCTTCAAGCTTCAAACTCATCAACTAATTTACTTCAGCTGCAAATTCTAGTGGGAGTTCATTAAATACAACCCTACAAAAGCCATTAATAATAGCTACCACTGCCTTCTCTGGATCAATCCCCCTCTGCTGGAAATAGAATAACTGATCTTCCCCAATTTTTGAGGTACTTGCTTCATGTTCAACACGGGATGTTGGGTTCTTCACCTGAAATTTTTTGTAAATATCATAGACATAAGGGAAACAAATGCAAATCAATATTGTTACTAAAGCCTTCTGCATGAATTATACAATAAAATTAAACACCATATACTTAAAACGTGTCATATGGTTGGTAGGAGAAACGCACCCGATCCCAGTTCAGAGTTCAAACTTACTGCAAAACTAGGTCAAATCTAACCAGAGAGCCTATTTCAAACTTGTTAATTCTTTGGCCCCCTGTACTATGAGAAGGTTGGTTATTCCGGGCTTATGGAAGGTATCCAGGAAAACTCAACTAGGGACACCTCTCGTGGTTAGTCTGAGTGTACATAAGTGGACCTGGGAAACCTAAAGAGAGGGGATCCTATCTTTGTGAGACTTTGGGGAAGTATCCTGAGGTTCTACCGGCCTAACAATTGTTCAATCCTTGCAAACCCTAGAATGTTAAATCATGTGACAAGCCCAATGCCAAAGAGGAAAACATTTAAATGGTGTTTCCATCCATTTTCAGTAAACAAACACCAAGGTAACACAGTATGGCCAGGAATCTTAACCCCATATACTGGCTACAGAGCTACAATGGTTCCTGCCATATCCACCCCATTTCAGAAGTATTTTCTGCCTAGAAACAATCATAAGTATGTAATTTCCTGAAACATAGGAAGTATGGATTTTCTGCCTAGAAACAGCCATAAATATGTAATCCTGAAACATAGAAAGTATATTAAGGACACTAATTAGTAATTATAAATTACAGTACTCACTCTGATAATGTTATGCCTTACGGCCTGAATTGGAAGAGTGAGCAAATCTAATGAGATGTACTTTTGTAATTTGGTAATATAAGCCTCAATATATTCCAATAAAACAATAAAAAATTAAATCGTTTGTCAGGACTGAATCATTACGACTCTGGTTCATTTTTCCAGTACTTAGAAGTAAACTTGAATGACTTCTTTAAACTTTTCATGACTAATTAAATTGATATCATTCATAGAATACTTACAGTCAAACAGCCTGAATCTATATTTTCAAACTCAATCAACCGCTTTGTCAACGTCCCTTCACAAATATGCACAATACTCACCTGCAGACAATCAAGCCGTATGAACTTTTTCAGTTGATGTCCAAGGATAATGAACTTCATACTAAATCTGAATGGTAATTCCTGACTTTAAATGGTCCCTTGTCTAAACATTTATCCTGTTATATCTTCTCCTTAAATATACAAAAGCATCTTCCTATGTCCTACCTCATTCAATATGCATCTTTTATTCTAAAATGTCTAAGCTATAAAAGTTATTGTTGGCCTGAGAAAATTTCCAGCTACTAATGTTCTATACATAATCCAGACAATGGAAAAGAAATCACATTTCCTGTGATGACAGAAAACATTTCCTGAACATATATTTCCATTTAAATTTGAACAAACAGGCATCTTGTAACTAGAAATAAAGCATAAGACTGTCAAAAGAATGTTGTTTTTAAATATTTATAAAAGCACATGCATAAGTTTTTTAAAATGTTACGCTTAATGAATATTTTTCCCTAAGTCTACACCTATAGCATGTTGCAAAAATTACTATAATTGGAATAAGAAGTTAATGATTCTTTACTGGATGTAAATGGATCAGAGAAGTCCAATTTGCATTTTCCAGTAAACATCCATCACTATTGCAACTTTCAATCAAAATTGGGTTTTTGTTTTCCTTCCTCTAAAACTCATTTATATTATCCCAAAACTTCAATGATTGCTCTTACATATATATTTGGTTCTCGTCTCTCATTATAAATAATGTTTATCTTCTTTATATATTGTTGTTGTAACAGTGAAGAAGCCCTCAATAAACCAGCAACAAACACCTTCTATGTTCAAATAATCATGGACAGCTTAAATCCTCTAAAAAATGGAATATTCAAGTAAGGAAGACATATTCTTCAGTAAGAGATAAACCTATCATGCAGGATAAATGACCACAATTAATGTTGTAACAGTCTGATATAAATACAACAAAAAAATACTAAATTACGGAGATACAGACCAACCTACAATTTGACAGTAATAATGCACTATGAGGGTAAAGGGATGACATGAGATAGTGCAAAATTGAAGGGATAGCATTACTATAAATACACAATATCTTGATCATGCATCTGTAGAAATTTTCAAGTGTTTTTCCCAGCATATGTGAGCTGCCTTCCTTCTCCATATTAGCAAATCACTTCTTGACTCTGATTCCTCTACCTCTGCATAATATTGCCCACTCCAGAAGTATAGAATAAAACTGTCAATAGTTACTGGCAAATGGAATATTTTCTCATTGAGAATCACCTTGGACAACAATGTACTAATTTAACATTGAAATGTTTACAGGAAAATGAATTTCTTTAATTTGATATAGTTCTGTATTTTACAGTTATGCACATTGTGAGCCTTTCTTCTTAACCTTTGAGTGTGACAATAAAATGGTATGCTGGTATGCAATACCCGTATTTTGACCACTGTATTGTAATTAATCAGAAATGTGTATATTATGAATACATGAACATTTTGGTTTTGCAAAACATTTGACTTGGTTACATGGTAGGCCCTAATCCGGAGACTTAAAGGCATTGGCAATTTGAGAATTTCCTGGCAGCCATCATGCACTTATATGACACTTTCCTGAGTCATCTCTGCACAGCACATAGATTGACAGATTTTATCAAAAGAACTATTGGGGTCAAGAAAGGGTGGCCACCATCTCCCACCTTGTCTGGGATTTAGATCAATAAGTTGGAGTCTTTCCTTCATGAGCATATATAGGACAGCCATGGGTGCCTCATCCACCAGCTCTTGATCTCTATTCTTATTTTTTCTAATCATCTAATCCTTTTAATCACTTGAGGGGATCTAGAGACAAATGGACACATTGGTCCACTTGTATGACCTTCAACATTTACCAGTCAACCTTGGTAAACCAAGGTTTTCTTTTTAAAAATACTTATATTTACAAGAAGAGAAAACAAAAGGAAAAAGGGTATCTACAAAGGTATTTACATCCTCTTTCTTAAAGGAACGAGAACAAAAATAAAATCCCAATAAGCAACAAAGTATCGCAACTTGATGTCCTTGATCACCAAAAACCCTTTTTCCAATAGCTACATATGTACCTCTTCTTTCCACAAAGGAGAAAAAAAAAGTTACTATCTTCAACAGATCAAAAAAGGTCTTCTCAGATTACTATATTTTCTTCAAAAAGAGACCATGATTACTAGGTCATTTACATAATTGGAGATTCAGTTTTCAGGACCTTGTTAAAGTTTGAGCCTTGAGGCATGCTCTTCAGCCCTAGGTATTCAAATTTTTGTTGGGGAGAAAACTCATAAACACGTTTTATACTATGTCAAGATACCATTCATATGTGAAATATGTCGTGTCTATGGAAACATTGTGGATGACTGTTTGCACCCATATTTGTCCAGAAAGTTTGGCAATGTAAGGAAATTCAAAGAAATAGAGGAGATTTGGGTGAAGGATCAAAAGAAGCAAGAGATATGGAGATCCAAATGAATATCTTACTCTTAGGAGAACCTAAGCCTTTCCTTGACATTGGAGAGAAAATAAACTCAAATACAGAAAAGGATTCATCAAAATATAGAAGAGCCGGCGTTTCTGTTAGTGAAAAATCATAATCACCAATCATCCAAAACATTTTATCATCATCCAAGATCACTTGACTGCTCCAAAACAATTCATTTACTGAAGTATTCTTCATCGCAGTTGTGTTTGACTGAGGAAAATTCATGGCTAGGTTTTTATTCTTTATCTCTTCCCTAGTGTGGCAGCTCCAAGCCTGCTAGGATTCTTCCTTCACAGCACATAGAAGCTCACAGTGGAGGGTAGTCTCAGTGGTGAGGAGCAGTAGCATCAGAGTTGCTACAGCTCATGGTCAAGGCTTGTTATAGCAGTAGCAGCTCTTGGTGGTGAGAGCAGAGCTCATGGTGGGGGCTATCTACAGTAGTAACAGCTCACGGTGGTGGGACCAGATCTCACCGTGTGGAGTCTGAGGTAGCAGCAGCAGGATGCCAAGGTAGAAGCAGCCCACGAAGGCAGCAGTAGGCTGCCAACAGCCTTCACTGAGGTGGCAGCAGGTACAGGGAGGTGCAGTATATTAGTAGTGATAAACAATGAGACTTCCAACTCAATTCCTAACAGCTAAAAGCTAAAAAATGAAAGAAGCTACATATTAACATGAAATTAAAAGGCAAAAGTATATGACTATATCTATCAGTACAATGTAGAGCGGCCTGCTCCACAGTCACAGTATAAGTAGAGATAGAGGCAGAAGTGGAATATACGCATGCATGTAAACAGTCTTAAAATACTTCCAAATGTATCAATTCACAAAGTTTCTAGTATCTAACTAAGATTAACCCAACTTCCAATTTTGATCTTCTGCACATAATGGCCATCAAGTGGACAGACTAACTTTATTATTCAAATTCCTAATAGCATAATATTTAAATTTTAAACAGGCTTACCAACCAAATGGACAAGCATTTACAGAGCCAAGCAACACCATGGCTCTCACTATAGTTACTAATGAAAATAGAAATACATAAAAACTTTCAACTATCATCCAAGCAACGGAAGAACTATAAGGATTTTAACAAAACGTTGTATAAAGCTTGACTCCTTAATTTCAAAGACTGGAAACTTATGTGGAACTTGCATGGATAGTGAAACAGCACAATAAGAAAATTGGGAAACAAGGTAATTGATAAACCAAGTTCAAAACAAGGAAATGGTAGGTAAAAGTTGGCCCATAAAACAACAAACTGGGATTGCATAATTTACTGGGAAAAATATTAAATAAGAATAACCCAATTCCAGTGCCAACAGGAAGTCAAACACATAACATCGTTCAGAGTTGCAACAAACAATAGCTACATAGGTCTAAAATGTCCGTCTCTGACAGACCTGGCCTTGAAAGCAACCCAACAAATCTTTTGCTGACAGGAAGTTCATAAAGCTTGTCATAGTTTTTCCCAGAATGGTTGACCCCAAATGGTTTTACAAAGAAGACTTTCGCATCATCTAAAAACATTACCACGGGAGATGATAGACAGGATTTGTATGCCAGAATAATGATGATGGGAAAATGTAATGAAGGGCCTCTCAATCCTGACTTTTAAGGGGTGTGTCTCTCTTTCCATCTTTTCCAGATGCATTTTCATCCCACCCAATAAAAAATGCATCTTTTTTATGTGATCATAAAACCTATTGTACTATATGGTTCATATATTTCAGGGCCCGTGTAGGGCCCGAGGCTCAGGCACAAACTTAGTGAAACAGCACACCCTACACAAGAGACCATGAGGCAACCTCATCCTACTACTCTACACTGCATAGAAGGACTTCCACCTATCGTCTTTCTCAGCACAGGGCTTGCTGACAGGTGCCTGTCACAGAGTTTCTTCCCACTCAAAGGGATTCATCAGCCTTGTATGTCATGGGAGGTACAATACAGGGTTCCCCAACTTCTTTCCCTCCGAGATAGTTCAACCAAGATTTCTCAGCCCTAGCCATTCTCTGGAGGAGATTATCAAGCTAATTCTTGGCACAATGGTGGCAGTGGATGATGATGGCTCCTCTTTTAATTTGGATACTAACCATGAAGTTGATGTTCCTTTTCCACCACAGTCTTGGTTACTTTCTGGAGGACCTGTCATAGCACCACTGTTGCTAGGATGCTTTCTTCTCCCAGATTGTTATATGTGTCACTTTCTATAGTTACCTTGTTGGGTTTCCTCCTTTTTTTTCTATATTATCGTCCTATTCTTTCTTCTAGAGTTTCCTTAACCTCATATTTTAGAACTGTGAAGGACCTGCTCTAGGAACTCCTGAGTCCTTACTCTAGTTGCCAAATGTTGTTCTTCCTAGTCCAATTGAACCATTCTGGCCATTTAAGAACATTAATATAACTTCATTTCATTTCATGACTCTGACACAGCCTGATAACCAGACAATCACAAAAAAATCAAAAGAATAATGTAAGAAAACAAAAAAGGAACAGAAAATCACTTAAACCTCGACTTACCTTGTCAAAAGGCCACCTAAGGTTTCCTTAAGTCATTTCACTTGTCATTGTTTGTATTTGATGAGTTTGGAGCTGATTTGCTTAGTAAATTCTGCATGTGGATTTGGAGTTGACTTGGCACTGACTTGGAGGTGATTTTAAAAGGGAATTCATTTTTTATTGTTATCTACCTAGCTGCTTGCAGATTGAAGAACACATTTGTAGAGTTCGTGCCATTTAGATTGGA
>LPNX010631990.1:121562-163295 GCA_001517045.1 Pseudotsuga menziesii
TGGTTCCAGTCCGAGTTGACCCTGGACCGGTTCCATTCCCGGTTCCACTTTTTAAAACATTGGAAATATCTGGATAGTGGTAAATGCAGCCTCTCCTTCTGGTTCACTCATCTGAGTTTCAGATTTGCCTGGTTTGGCGTCCATAGTAGTGTTTGTGGGCATCTCTGCATGTCCTTGGTCAGAAGAATTTTGTTGAGTAGTGTCAAATTTCTCTTTTCTGTTGTTTGTTTCCTGTTGGAAATTGAACCTATTATCAGTTGGGACATATTCTGTTATGCCAAATAGGTAGACTGGAAGGGTTTACTGGCACTGAGAAAACTGTTTGTTGAGGAAATTCGGCCTGGAGACTTGGGGTACCACAAGTGTAGTCCTTTTCAAAGCTTCAAGTAGTAACAGTATAATGGCTAGTTTCCCGTGCTTTGGAGACTCTAAGACTGATAGCATTTCTGATATAAAGAAAATTTTAAGGAGAGTACATATACAGGTGGTTGGCATGAGACAAGCCATCAGTTATTTCACCAAGCACTTAGAATTTCCAAAGAAATAATTGGCAGAGTTGGAAACCAAATTGTAGGAGAACAACAATAGGATGGAGTGTGAGTATGTACATGTGTATCTAGGTGTGTATACATAGGCATGTAGTGATAACAAACAATGAAGTCAATAAAGAAGTTCAAAAACTTCAAATTTATCTAAAATGAGAACAAAGAACAAATCTCTACTGAAAGGGAAAACATGAAAAGTTGGCTTGGGACTGGGTGTGGGGGTTTCATAGTCACCAATGTTTCATTCCCACAGGCTCCACCCAGTAACTTAAGGTAGCCATGGCCCCTGGATGCAGCGGTCAGGCACTGGGATATGAGAACCCATGTGCACGTATTACAGGCCTTGTTACACTTCCATGTTCTCCTTAAAACTGTGAAACTATTTCGCACCTGGAGATAAGGGTTAAACTTATGACAATGGGAGATAATGAACCACGTGGACATATTATAGATCCAAATGGCCATATTACAGATCCAAGGCCACTTCCATGTGTTGTTAAAGCCTAACATTTATTGCCCAAAGGGCTCCAAACCAAAGTTCCATTCCTACAGGATTTAATGTGAGACATGGGGACCCCTGTAGGTAGAGATCGAATTTATATCATGTGAGGATGAGGTCAGGTACATATCTCGATGTTATCCCTAAAACCCATCATGGAACTATTGGGCAATGTTCCATTTGCACAAGCTTTATAATACATGGAGTTACATGGAGGTAGGTTTCGAAAGTATAGCATTGGAAGATAATCCATTGGTGTTGATATTAACGATCTAATCCAATCCCCAAGTTCTCTCCACGGCACGCCAAACTTTACAGTCAAGTGGGTTGTAACAAAGTGGTAAATCAAGTGATCTGTTTACAATACAACCCAGGTTCAATACCTCAAGTCATTAAATGTCGGTGTGTTGATGCAACCAATTATATGGTACCTTATGATATTGCATTGTTAAATGAGCCTATACTGATTGTCCTAAGCAGTGTATCTCAATAGACGAGGCCAGGTACAAGGCCTCGGTAATGTTGAGGGAATATCAATATATACACCTATGTCAAGTCCACTTCCTCTACAAAGGCTCATTAGGCAGAAAAATAAGAAGAGATAGGCTAAGAATTAGCAAACCAATTTGAAAAACTAACTAACGTCAATTTTTTCCTGCAAAACCTTCTAGAGGACCTCCTTCAGTTAAGAAAATTGAAATGGGTATTCGGAAAAAGTAGAAAAGTGTAGCCTTCAGCTATTAAAATCGAAATTGGTATTTCACTACCATACAACAGATTGAAGAAAATGAAAAGGGTATTTGATTGAATACCTGGATCTCGGCTGGGGAGAGTGGTGGTGCCATCCCATGAACGAAGCAGCTCAGCCAGCAATAACAATAAGTGTAAAAATAAGGAAAAAGGGCAGCAATAACTTGATCTTAACTGATCCAATATGAGTTAACAGTTGCCTTAACCTCTGAGCCAGCAATCTGTGGTGTGAATCTCTCATTCCAGCTTTTTCCTTAGCAGGGGAATAAGCCCCGATGTTCATAGG
This sequence comes from Pseudotsuga menziesii, assembly GCA_001517045.1. Classification (NCBI taxonomy): domain Eukaryota; kingdom Viridiplantae; phylum Streptophyta; class Pinopsida; order Pinales; family Pinaceae; genus Pseudotsuga; species Pseudotsuga menziesii. The sequence goes on from LPNX010631990.1 coordinate 123,643, forward strand.
GGCACTGCCCACGCCCAATACCATGCTACTCGACATGGCAATCCCATAATACTCTTAAGGCAGCGAATTATCCCAATAGAAAATAGGCTCTCTCTAATATAAGCCCAATCAATTATCCCAATAGAAAATGGTGTGGGTTTAGCATGAGGCATTGTGTGACAGCCTTAACCTTCTATATATTTCCATCCCCATCTCAAACCCTGGTTCTAACCTTATAGATCGTGCTCCTGCATTCACCTAAAACCCTGCCCCAAACCTTGAAATAGTATGTTCTCCATCCTTTTCCTTAAACCGTGTTCCAAACCTTACAACCTGTGATCTTTCCTTCGCTTCAAACCTTGGATCAAGCCCTAAAATACTATGTTGATCCTGCATCAAAACATGGCATTGCTGAGAAATATGGTTTAGAAATAGAGGAAAAAACTTGCAATAGTATGTTCTCTTGCCTTCACCTCAAACCCTGTCAAACCTTACAGCTCATGCTCCTACCTTCACCTCGAACCTTGGCTCAGTCCCTGAAATACTATGTTGCTCCTGCAGTGAAACACAGAATCATAGAGGTATGTTTTGGAAATAGAGGAAAACATCTACAATAGTATGTGCTTCGACCATCACTTCAAACCTCTGCAATAGTATGTGCTTCCTTATATGTCTCCTTCTTTTACCACATCTTATATTATAAATCATAAAAGATTGGGAACTCCCCGCTAAAATGGGTTTCGGGTTGTTGTAGGAAATGAACCGAAATATCCGTCACTTAACCGACACAATATTATTGTGTATTGTAAACTTTAGTGTAGATTTATTTTTTTCTTTTTCTCAATTCAACAAACGCGTCGTCGCTTAACCGACGGCGATGAGAATTTCCATCTCTTAACCGATGGGTATGAGACTAGCCGTCGCTTAAGCGACGGTTGTGGCCACATTTACAAAAAAAAATGTATCCTTGTGATTTTTGGTAAGTTTAAAAAGAGAAATCCACGCGCCGTCGAATTTTTCCGTCGGATTTTGGATCAAAATGTAGTAGTGCTACATGGTCTACAAAAGGAGATAAATGAGACGATGTAAATGCCCTTTCCTATACTTTAGCGAGTAGGAAAGGAAGTAGCTGCACTCGGCTATCTTTTAATTGTTTTAAGGAGTTAGAAAAGAGCTTAAACAAAACTCAAGTGTGGTCAACCGATTGTGGTGGCACAGGCGGTGCCCCATGTCAGGACGGTGGAAAAAGGTCCAAATTGTTGATGTATTTGTAAGTTTGGAATGTATTCATCTATGTATCTTATGTATTGTAACCCGATGTTTATTCCGGGATGTATCTATAATGTAATTGAGTCATGTTGTCATGCCTCGATGTTCAGATAGGGAGGATCAATAATGTAAACAAGTCATGTCAAGTCATTGTGGGTAAACCTCCGATTTTCTAAGGGTTAAAGTCCCCACAGTTTCGGGGCACTAGGGTTATTAGACTCTCCTAGTAGAGTTCGGCCATGGTAGGGTTTTAGTCATGTCGGGATTAGTATAAATAGAGAGTTGGACTCTCTATTTAACACACAACTCATACACACTCAAGTGTAGTGCATAGTTGAGGAAGGAGAAGACACTGGGGCTAGACAAGAATAAGGTTACTACTATCGGGAGATCTCTTACTGTTTTGGACTTTTACTATTTTGGTGTTGATTCTATCTCTAAGGAAGTTGTGGGGTTTTCTCCATTTATGGTTTCCCCGAGGAAAAACACTGTGTTCATTGTCTCTTGTGTTTGATTACTGTACTTGTTATTTTCTCAGTTAAAGATCCTAAATAATGCTGGCTTAATGTTGAAAAACTAACATGGTATCAGAGCTAACCTGAGAAGAAGAGACTGTGCAAATACGGGAACTAGGGATTCCTAGTTTGTGGATCTTCCTCCATATATTTTCAGCAAAAGTAAGGTGGAATAACTCTCCTCCATAGGGCACATCTTTCTGTCGAAGAAGAATCCAATTCTCAGGTTTTTTAGTTTTGGACCCCACACTTCTACCAGAAATTAGGGCTTTTCATAGAAGAGGAATTTTTCAGTGAGCCCAGGCCTGGATTGATCTCCTCCCCAAAATCAAAGTTAGGGATAAATTTCAAGGAATTTGGGTGGACAGATCTCTAGAAAAGCAAAACCTTAATTTGCTCCTGATCCAGTACTGTGGGATTTCAGCTTCAAATCCAAATCTGACATCTTGACCTGGTAAGATCTAAATCTCTTGTATTTCCATTTGAGGTTCTCAGTTTAAGATGTCTCATCATGCCAAGCTTGATGAAAATCTTGAGAGAGCTGATAACTTCCAATCCTGGAAGTATAGGATCTCCTTGGTCCTAGAAGAAAATGAGTTGGACTCCTACATCCACGAGGAGGTTCCAGTTCCAGAGGGAGATGAGGAAAAGGCCTTACACAAGAAGAATATGGTTATGGAAAAGAGTATCATTGCAGATTCTATCAAGGATCACCTTATCCCATAGGTTTCCTCTCTCAAGACACCTAAATCTATGTTTGATGCCCTAAACAAATTGTTTGAAGGGAAGAACATAAACCAGAAGATGACTCTGAGGAATAAACTGAAGAATGTGAAGATTCAGAATGCAAAGACCATCCAATATTACTTCACAAGTGTTTCTCAGATCAAGGAACAATTAGAAGCTATAGATGAAGAAGTGGAGAATGCAGAGATTGTGATGACAACTCTGAATGGCCTTCCTAGCCTCATGGGATTCATTCATCCAAGGAATCTATGCCAAAAAGAAGTTAGTCAAATTCAGCAGACTATAAGAAGAATTTTCTCAAGATGAAGCACGGATAGTAGCTCGAGAAGAGAATATGGGAAGTGAAGATCAAGCTCTCATAGTTCACTCCAAGAAAGGAAAAAGAAGAGCTCATCACCCCAAAGATAAGAATCCTCATCATAGAGACAACAGTAGAAAGGACCTATCTAGATTAAGATGTTATACATGTGATGAAATAGGACACTTTGCAAAATACTGTCCTAAGAACAAGGTCCACTCTCATAGAAAGAAGGGGAACAAAAGAAGACATCATGCTCATGCTGCAGAGGATGATGAACCATCAAAGAAAAGAACCAGATATGAAAGTGAAGATTCTTCAAGCGAGGATGAATATGTTTTGATCTCTTCTCTCACAGGTAACATTACTCATGGAAGTGATGATTGGCTTATAGAAAGTGGGGCTTCCAAACATATGACTAGATTCAAGGAATCCTTTGTGATACTGTCAGAACATGAATCACCTCACAAGGTGAAGCTAGGAGATGACAACCAATATCCAATAAAAGATATTGGGGAATATTCCTATAAACTAGACTTTCTAAAGTCTCTAAAAATGAAGGAAGTATTGTTTGTGCCAGGACTCAAGAAGAACCTCCTCTCCATATATGCACTAGATGCAAAAGCAATGAGGGTTGCATTCATAGATGGTCAAGTCATCATGTGGCCAAGAGGAAAGAATATCGATGATGCGGTGGTGATTGGATAACAAGAAGGAGGATTGTACAAATTAAAGGGCCATCTAGAACAAGCATTGGTCCATGACACAGTAGATCCAAGTGAGCTTTCGCATAGAAGGCTTGCACATGTGCATTACATAGCACTGCCAATTGCAAGCAAAGCTATTGAAGGTCTTCCAGAATTCCAAGCAAAACATGATGGGATCTGCAAAGGATGTGCGAAAGGAACGAATACAAAGAAGACATTTCCTAGCAGCGAAAGCAAAGCCAAAGGAATCCTAGAAATCATCCACTCCGATGTATGTGGTCCTATGTCATCAAACTCACTAAGCGGGTATGCATATTATGTTTCTTTTATTGATGAATTTTTCTAGGAAGACATGGGTTTACTTCATGAAGAACAAAGATGAAGCCTTTCAACAAATTCAAGTAATTCAAAGCCTTGATCGAGAACCACACTGAAAATAATATCAAGACTTTTCGATCAGACAATGGTGGAGAATTCACTTTGAATGAATTAAAAGAGCTATGCAAAGAATAAGGGATTAACAGGGAGTTGTCCACTCCTTATAATCCACAACAGAATGGGATTGTGAAATGGAAGAACAGAACTATCATGGAAGCAGCAAGAGCTATGCTTCATGATCAATATCTTCCTATGCATCTTTGGGCTAAAGATGCCAGAACAACAGTGTATGTATAGAACCGTACTCCACATAGATTACTCAAAAACAAGACTCCTGAAGAAGTCTTCTCTGGCAAGAAACCAAAAGTCAACCATCTCAAAATATTCAGCTATCCTGTGTACATACAAATTCTAAAAGAGAAGAGAACAAAATTAGATCCTTCAAGAAAGAAGGGTATACTTGTGGGATACTCTGAAAGCTCGAAGGCTTACAGAATATATTTCCTAGGATACAAGAAGATTGACATCAGCAGGGATGTGACAGTTGATGAATACACAGCTTACAACAAATCCAGAAAGAGACCTGCTAAAGAACCTGAAGAAGCAGAAGCACCCAGAATTCATGATATAACCATGAATAAAGAAACTCAAGAAGAATATTGAGATTTCGAAGAACCACAAAGACCTATAGATCCACCTCTAGAGAAGAATCCTCATAAGAGGATACCTGCTTGGATATGAGAACTTATCCAAGGTGTAGAGAGATATGAGGCTCCAGAACAGAATCACAGAGAAAGAATGAGGACCAGAGTCTTGCTCTGGGTATGTATATTTACTATGTGATTTCATTGATAAAGAACCTTCCAGTTATGAAGAAGCGACAGAATGGAAAGAATAGAAGGATGCTATGATCGAAGAATATCAATCGATCGTGAAGAATGATGTTTGGGATGTTGTTCCAAGACCAGAAAGGAAGTCAGTTGTAACTTCCAAATGGATCTACAAGATCAAACATGCTGCAAATGGTAGCATCGAAAAATATAAGGCAATATTTGTCGCTCGGGTTTCTCTCAGAAGGAAAGAAACCTTTGCTCATGTATCTAGATACACTTCCATCGGATTGGTACTTGCTCTGGCTGCAGTGATGAAATGGAAAATACACCAGATGGATGTCAAGACTGCTTTCTTGAATGGTGTAGTGGAAGAGGAAGTGTATGTAGAGCAACCACTCAGTTTTGAGACTCATGAAAGGGAGTCTCATGTGTGCAGATTGAAGAAAGCCCTGTATGGTTTGAAACAGGCACCCAGGACCTGGTACGGTAGAATTGAAAGCTTTCTATCCAGTTTGGGATTTACCAAGAGTAAAGCAGATTCCAACCTTTACTACAAGGTTGAAGATTGCAACCCAGTGATGCTTCTACTATATGTAGATTATCTATTTGTGACAGGTACGGATGAGTTGATTTCTGATATGAAGAGAAATATTGCTACTGAGTTCAAAATGAAGGACTTCAGGATGATGCATTACTTTCTAGGTATGGAGGTGTGGCAGAATACATATGGGATCTTCCTTGGCAAGGGAAGTATGCAGTAGAGATCTTGAAGAGGTTGGGGATGATGGACTGCAAGGCTATGGCCACACCTATGGCATTGAACCTGAAGCTCTTGAACGATGCTTCATCAGAGTCAGTTGATGCTACGATGTATCATCAGATGATTGGGTCCTTGTTGTACCTAATGAACAAGAGACCGGACATTTGCTTTGCTATGAACACCTTGATCCAATTCCTGATAGATCTGAGACATGTTCACTTGATTGCTGCAAAGAATATTCTGAGGTACCTGAAGGGTACAGTTGATTATGCGCTCAAGTATGATTTGAATAAGAATATTAAACTGGAGGGTTATCTTGATTCAAATTAGGTAGGCAGTGCCATCGATAGTAAGAGCACTTTAGGGTGTTGTTTTAGTATGGGATCAGGTGTGATCTCTTGGTTTAGCAGGAAGCAATCCTATGTGGCACTAAGTACAGCTAAAGCAGAGTATGTCACAACTTGTTTAGCTAGTTGTGAGGAAGTATGGCTAAGGAAGCTACTGTCTGATTTATTTGATCTCCAGTTGGATGCTACTTGTATACATTGTGACAACCAGAGTTGTGTGAAGTTGTCAGAGAATCAAGTACCACTATATCAGGGATATGGTGCAGAGGGGAGCAATGAAGCTCCAGTATGTTGCGACGGAGGAATGGATAGCTGATGTATTGATGAAGCCATTGTCTAGGATGAAGTTCAAGTACTTCATGTAGAAGCTTGGTGTTCTCTAGATCGAGGTTTCCTCCAAGGGAAAGTGATGAGACCCATATCCCTTCTGACATGGTGAGACGATTGGTTCCTTCCATGTTCAGATGTAAGGGTTGAGCCATTCTGTCATGGTGAGAGGATTGGTTCCTTCCATGTCATATATGATTGTTGGACATTCTATCGAGCAGGATAGATGTAAGGGAAACTGCCATTCTGGGAATGGAGGTACCTGGTCAGTTACCAGGAAAAATCAGTCTAGGACTGAGAATCCATTCTGATGTGATAGAGGGATGTGTTCCCACTTGATCAGATGTAAGCCTTGAACCATTCTATCATGGTTAAAGGATTAGGTTCCTTCCATCTTAGATGTGAGTGTTGGCCATTCCGATGAGCAGGTCGAATGTAAGGGAAACTGCCATTCTCTAGGAGAATGGAGGCACATGGTCAGTTACCAGGTAGCTCCGTTGAGGACTAGGGGCCATTTTGATGTGACTGTAGGATTGGTTCCTACAAGATGAGATATGAGTGCAATCCTTTCCATCATTGTGTGCAGGATGTGTTCCAGCCTGGATGGATGTAAGTGCAGAGCCCTTTCATCATTGGGATAGGATGTGGTTCCAGCCTGGATGGAAGTACATAAATCTTCCATCATTGTGGTAGGATGTGGTTCCAACCTGGATGAATGTAAGTGCAGTGCTCTTCCATCATTGTGTGCAAGATGTGTTCCATCCTGGATGGAAGTACGGAAATCTTCCATCATTATGTGCAGGATTTGTTCTAGCCTGGATGGAAGTACGGAACTCTTCCATCATTGTGTGCAGGATGTGTTTCAGCCTAGATGGAAGTACATAACTCTTCCATCATTGTGTGCAGGATGTGTTCCAGCCTAGATGGAAGTACAGAACTCTTCCACCATTGTGTGTAGGATGTGTTTCGGCCTGGATGGATATGAGTGTTGTGCCTTTCTGACGAGTCGGTCAGATATAAGTGCTGAAGAAGACCTACATGGAGTCTAGTCCTACAACCAACATGAAAAAGGATTGGCTCTGTAGAACTTCATGTGATGAGAAGAATCATGAGATAGCACCCGTGATGATCTAGATCGAGTGATGATGCCTAGTGATGATCCAGATCCAGTGATAATCTAGATCTAGTGATGATGATCCAGTAGTGATGATCCAGATTGAGTGATGATCCAGATCTAGTGATGATGTCCAGTGATGATCTAGATCCAGTGATGATCCAAATCCAGTGACGATGTCCCATGATGATCCAGATCAAGTGATGACCCGGATCTAAAGATGAACATGATTTAAAGATGAAGATGACTTGAAGACTAGGAAGGCTTGAAGACGCAGATGACGAGATGATCCAGTTGATACAGAGAAGAAGACCAGTGCTGAAAATTGTGTCGAAAGAATACCTTCCTAGTTAAGAGGGAGTGTTGATGTATTTGTAACTTCGGAATGTATTCATTTATGTATCTTATGTATTGTAACCTGATGTTTATTCCAGGATGTATCTATAATGTAATTGAAGCATGTTGTCATGCCCCGATGTTCCGATTGGGAGGATCAATAATGTAAACAAGTCATGTCAAGTCATTGTGGGTAACCCTCCGATTTTCTAAGGGTTAAAGTCCCCACAGTTCTGAGGCACTAGGGTTATTAGACTCTCCTACTAGAGGTCGGCCCTGGTAGGGTTTTAGTCATGTTGGTATTAGTATAAATAGAGAGATGGAATCTCTATTTAACACACAACTCATACACACTCAAGTTTAGCGCATAGTTGAGGAAGGAGAAGACACTGGGGCTAGACAAGAAGAAGGTTACTGTTGTTGGGAGATCACTTATTGTTTTGGGCTTTTACTGTTTTGGTGTTGATTCTATCTCTGAGGAAGTTGCAGTGTTTTCTCCATTTATGGTTTCCCCGAGGAAAAACACTGTGTTCATTGTCTCTTGTGTTTGATTACTGTACTTGTTATTCTCTCAGTTAAAGATCCTAAATAATGGTAGCTTAATGTTGAAAAACTAACACAAAGGTCATTCGTGCAGTATGGACAGAGCAGAAGGCTCTCAAACATACCAATACATGCGTGGGATAGATCACAGCAGAGGCTCGCAAGTTGGTGTGATAGAGGCACGCAAACCGAGCTGTCTCTTAGACAGATGTCAAGAGAGCATGTGTGTGTGTTTTGGTGGACGAACTTGACTACATGCAATGCAAGTGCAAGTCTGGGGGCACTTATATGCCAAATACATGCAAGAAAAAGAAATCGTTTTGTGGATAGTGGGCCAGAGGTCTGCATAAGGTGCAGTGAATAGAAAAGACAACTATGTTTTAAAAATACAAAACAAAACTAAAGAATGGTAACCCTTAATGGGTGGTGGCCTGAAAACTCGCATGAGTAGCAGTTAAGAAGTGTGATACAAGTACATTTCCATAGACATTTGCATCATCATGACATGGCTCGTAAATCGAGGTGACTCGTGGGAAATGGTCCCAAAATTTATTTGCTAAACATGAGATGATGGTCTCATAAGGAGATAGAAGTTTGAGCCCAGAGATGTGAGAGGTGTCTCGAACTAGTTTTAGGTGACTTTGAATTAGCAGCTGATGGTGCTGCCCCTAGTGCGTTGGTGCACTTAGGAGTTTTTGTGTCGCTATGTATATCCTGTTGAGAAAGCATATGTGGCTTGTCATTTTGTATTGGACATGTTTTGGACATGCGACTTATCTATTTATCTATAAATATTTTTGACACACGTCGATGCACTTTTATTATGTGAGTCTTTTTATGATGATGTGGAATGCAAATGTCTATGTGATGTATTATTAGACTTGTGTGTGCATTTTTGGACATAGTTATGCATGATGTTATGGTTTTATGTTTCCTATATGCTGTTGTGGATGTGCCAATTTAGAATATCATTAGCCATTTGATCTGCGACACTATTGAGGTTTCTAGGAACATGTATGAATGTGAGGGATTCAAATGCTCTGACCATTTGTTTAGTGCGCAGGTACTTTCTAAAGAGGCAGGGATCATGTACTCGATAGTAGTTGTTCAACTGAGAAACAAGTAGCTGGGATTCTAAGAAGACATCGAGATATTGAATGCCTAACTGCATAGAAGTGGCCAAGAGGCCATTGACACCATCATATTTATCCTGGTTGTTGGATGCGGTGCCCACGCATATTCCATCGATGTGGATCAACTCATGCGATGGGGAGTAGATGAGCCATGCAGCCGAGGCGAGGTTCAGAGACCATCTGCTTGCTCCATCAGTGAATCCCATATACCGGTTTGAGGTGTGCTCCATCTAAAGCAATGAGAGGAAACGATACATAAGCCTCAATTTTGAAAAATGTGTAAAACAACAAATGGAAAGATTATAATACAAGTTGAACTGTCGTCACTCAAAGGCGTGACATTAGAGGGAAATTCATTTGGACTTCCATGGGGTCAGTGGTAATTCCTTAATGTGACATGATGAACCCTAGGAGATGGCCCGTTGAGACACAGAAGACACACTTGAAAGGGTTCAATCGGATTTCGTACTGGCAACATTGTATGAAGACTTGTCGCAAGTCGTCTATGTGCTATGTTTGCTTCTGCGACCACACAATGAGGTTGTCGAAACAAATCAATATGATGTGAACAAGGTCGCAGAAGTATTATGTCATGGCACCTTGGAAGGTGGATCCAGCATTTTTTAGGCCAAAGGGCATGACTCGATACATGAATGTGCCCCACGGGGTTGTGAATTGATCCGGTGGATTATTCATCTTCAAATTACACTGATCCAATATGGTACAATTAGTTATTAATATATGTTTTTAACTCATATGCTAAACATTATATTCACATCCCGCGCAGTTATCGTAGTAGCCGCGCAGTTGCACGCACAGCGTAGTATCGCAGGAGCTGCGCAGTTGCGCGTGTGCAACGTAGTATCGCATGAGCCACGCAGTTGTAGCATGGGCCGCGCAGTTTGCACACTGTCAAGTTGGACATGGAATGGTTCATGGAGGTTACTCACATGCTGCGACAGCGGATCAGGTATATGGAGAAATCCTTATATGCCGCGACCTTTATATGCTGCGAAGTTGATGGTGACATCAAACGGTTATGTTACGTGGAATAGCCCAGTTGCAAGTCATTACAATGTGTTGTGAATCGGCACATGTACGTGGAGTTGGTTGCAACGTTTCGGGGATATGGAATGTCGTGGTAACATAACGCTTGGGCAGGGATTTGGCGGCATTGCATGATTCAGTTTTAGCATATGGTTGTAACGACAATAAAGAAGAATTCGTTACTTATCCTTCCTCTAAACTCTTAAATAGAGGATGTTGGCCACCGTTCAGGGGGGGGGCAGATAGAGTGGAGGGAGGCAGATTGTTCAGAGCACAAAGCATCGTTTCTCTGTTATGAGAAGCTTAGAGAGATTTTGTTGCGTAGTGCGCAGATGTTGTTTCTTTTGAAGTCGACATTCTCTGTTATATTTTAGCTTTCTTTGTCCTTGAATGCTAATTGTAATTTTCAGAAGAGAGGTCTTAAAGAATTTGTACAACATTCTGTTTACAGTGCTGAAGTTGATTTCAGAACCTTTTTGTACCATTCTTAAGAGATTAATTGGATCGGTACCCATTGGAGAGGGACCTGGAGATGTAGCCAAGTGGAGGGGGTGAAATCCGTTATCAACTTTTGTTTATGGCTCTCGGATTCTGTGTTTCTTCTTTATATCTGTTTATCAGTGTTGTCTTTTCATTTTTGTTCTGAGCATTTCATTCTGTTAATGTTGTTCCATTAATTAACCTGTTGAATGCATTCTTTTACAACAAAATTTTAATGCACTCAAGTTGAGGTCTGACGGATCATATTATGGTATCAAAGCCGGTTGAATGCTTGTGCAAGTTTGTGAATGCTTACTAGGTTCAGGTTAAAGCGTGGTGAAGGAGAATTAATTGAAGGAGACCCTAAGATTGGCTCCAGGAGAACATTCTCGAGAACCATGTCTTCTCCACGAGGGGAAGAAGAAGGACATGTAGAACGGGAAAAACCTGTTATTTCATAAACTAAGTTTCTGGAGGCTTTTATGAGCATGAAAGCCATGATGGAAATTCTACTCAATGAGCAAGCAGAAAGGAAGAAGAAAAAAGAAGGATCTTCATCCAAAGATGCAGAAGCGAAGAAGGAAGAAAAGGGTAAAGGAGAAGGAGGTGATGGTGATCCTCCTGACACTAATCAAACTTTCTCTTCTTCTCATACTTCTCATTCAAATAATGCAACTCCTAATATGCCTTATTTCAAATTGGATGTGAAATTTGAATTGCCAATTTATAATGGAGATTTAGATGCTGAAAAGTTAGACAATTGGATCAAGCAGCTTGAAGTATATTGCAGGGTGTAGGGCATTACCAATGACCCTTCCAGAATTCAATTGGCCACCTTGAGGATGAGTGGAATGGCTCTTACTTGGTGGGAGAGAAAGATTCAACAATATCTTCAAAAGAATGGTAAAATTATTTCAGTTTGGAATGAATTCATTGAAGTATTAAGGAAGTAATTTTATCCTTTAGGTCATATGCAGCAATTAATAATGAGCTGGCAAACTTTTAGACAAGCTAAAGGACAAAGCATTCAAGAATATACTCATGAATTTAGAAAGAGGGCTATTGCATTGAATGTTGCATTAGATACCCAGGAAACTCTTCTTAAGTACATTGGTGGTATGCATTCTTATTTGCGACATACTTTGTTGATGTTTAACCCCAGTACCTTGGATGATGTATGTGTTCAAGCTACACATTTAGAAGCTAGGGGTAAGCATGCTAATGATACTTTTGTGAAGAAATCCTTTAAGGGTGATAGCAAATCGAAAGGTAAAGATATGAGGAAAAAGAAGATGGCTACTGTTAAGAAAGAGGGTGAAAAGCCTACATGTTCGCATTGTCAGAAGGGACATGATGTCTCTAAGTGTTGGAAACTTCATCCGGAGTTAAGGCCAAAGAAGTACGGAGGAAACAAAGATAACGGCAAAGCAAAAGCTACTGCAGCAGTTATTCAAGACTTAGGATCCGACTCAGGTGATGAAACAAAGGTTACTGCTGTCGGAATCCAGGGTAAGAATAAAAGTATCTCACTTCCCATTGATGCAAAAGCAAGTTCTAGTGCAAGTACAAATCTACCATCTACTTCTAATCAAAATGATAAAGATATAAGTGCACTGTTTCATGTTCGTGTCATTGCAAATCACACAAAGATTGATACATTGTTTGATAGTGGTTCACAAGTAAATATGATATCAGAAGAAGTGGTTAAGAAATTGCATTTAGTTACTATGCCTCATGAAAATCCCTATCCTCTTGGTTGGGTTACTAATGATACAGGATTGCAAGTTACAAATAAATGTGTATTGAAGTTTGCAATTATTGGAAAGTTCATATATGAGGTAGAACTAGATGTAGTACCCCTTGATATTTGTGGAATTGAACTTGGGAGTCAATATTTGTATGACTGGAAAGCAGTATTTTATAGAGAGCAGAATAAGTATCATATTTTTAAAGATGATGTAGAATTTATTGTACGAGCACATAAGATAAAAACCAATCTAGCAATAGTCTCTGCAGGACAAATGAAGAGGTTGGTAAATGCTAGTAAGAATTTTGTGTTAATGATAGTTAAGGTGAAAAATGATGAGATCTCTAAGTCTTTTGAAGGGTGTGATCCTAAGAGTGAATCTGAACTGATTGAAATCATTTCTGAGTATGTTGATTTGTTTCAAGATCCGAAGGGGTTACCACCAAAGAGGGAGATTCAGCATGAGATACTTTTGCAGTAGGATGTGACACTCCCGAACATAGCTATGTACCGAATGTTTGTAATGTAGAATGAGGAAATCAAGTAGCAGGTCCAGGAGCTGATTGAGAAGGGGGTCATCCGGCCCAACACTTCTCCTTGTGGCTTCCCTATAGTCTTGGTTCCGAAGAAGGATGGGTCCTGGAGGATGTGCATTGACTATAGGGCCCTTAACAAAATCACCATTAAAAATAGGTATCCTCTTCCTCGCATTGATGATTTGCTTGATCAGTTGAAACATGCAACTTACTTTACAAAATTAGATATGCGTAGTGGGTATCATCAAATCCGTGTTGCTGAGAATGATGCTTGGAAAATAGCATTTAAAACAAAATAGGGTTTGTATGAATGGCTTGTGATTCCTTTTGGGCTCTATAACGCACCTGCTACTTTCATGTGGGTCATGAATGATGTCTTCCGTTCATTCATTGATGATTTTGTAATTGTATATCTGGATGATATTATCCTTGTGTTTAGCAAAACCTGGGAAGAGCATATTGTACATGTAAAGAAAGTTTTAGATGTACTGAAGAAGGAGAAGCTTTATATAAAGAAGTCTAAATGTGAGTTTGCTAAAACTTCTTTAGTATATCTGGGCCATATTATTGGTGGAGGCCACCTACGAGTGGACCCAGCCAAGGTTGTTGTCATTGTAAACTGGCCACGGCCTAACACTGTTACTGAAATCACAATTTTTCTGGGTGCGGTTCAGTATTGGAGGAAATTCATTTCGGGATTTTCTTCCATTGTTGTGCCTTTACATGCGTTGACAAGCATTAAAGGAATTTTCCAGTGGGGAGGCAAGCATCAGAAAGCCTTCGACACTTTGAAGGAAAGGATTAGCACCGCACCAGTTCTGACCTTGCCAGATTGGCAGTAGCCGTTTGAGATCGAAACCGATACTAGCGGGTTTACCATGGGAGTAGTTTTGATGCAAGAGAGAAAGCCAGTTTGTTACCATTCATAAACATTCTCTACTACGGTAAGTAACTATCCGACCTATGACAAAGAGTTGTATGCTTTAGTACAGAGTGTGAAGAAGTGGAAACATTATATCATGGGAAAAGAAATAGTCATACATACTGATCATCAGCCACTTCAATATTTACAATCTCAAACTAAAATACAACAAAGTAGGCATTTAAGATGGATGGGGTTCTTACAACAGTTTCATCTCATAATTAAGTACAAAAAGCTCTCCAATGGGGAGGAATGATCTGGTGGATTATTCATCTTCAAATTACACTGATCCAATATGGTACAATTAGTTATTAATCTATGGTTTTAACTCATATGCTAAACATTATATGCACAGCCCATGCAGTTATAGCTTGCTGCGCAGTTATCGCAGGAGTTGCGCAGTTGCGTGCGTGTAGCATAGTATCGCATGAGCCGCATAGTTGTAGCATGTGCCGCGCAGTTTGCGCATCGTCAAGTTGGACATGGAATGGTTCATGGAGGTTACTCACATGCTGCGACATTGGTATGCTGCGACAGCGGATCAAGTATATGGTGAAATCCTTATATGCTGTGAATTTGATGGTGACATCAAACGGTTACGTTACGTGGCATAGCCCGGTTGCAAGTCATTACAACGTGTTGTGAGTCAGCACATGTGTGTGGAGTTGGTTGCAACGTTTTGGGGATATGGAAAGTCGTGGTAACATAACACTTGGGCAGCGACTTGGTGGGATTGCATGATTCAGTTTTAGCGTATGGTTGTAACGACAATAAAGAAGAATCCGTTACTTATCCTTCCTCTAAACTCTTAAATAGAGGATGCTGGCCACCGTTCAGGGGGGGGGCAGACAGAGTGGAGAGAGGCAGATTGTTCAGAGCGCAGAGCATCGTTTCTATGTTATGGGAAACTTAGAGAGATTTTGCTACGAAGTGCGCAGATACTGTTTCTTTTGAAGTCGACATTCTCTGTTATATTTTAGCTTTCTTTGTCCTTGAATGCTAATTGTAATTTTTAGAAGAGAGGTCTTAAATATTTTGTACAGCATTCTGTTTACAGTGCTGAAGTTGATTTCAGAACCTTTTTGTACCATTCTTAAGAGATTAATTGGATCGGTACCCATTGGAGAGGGACCCGGAGACGTAGCCCAGTGGAGGGGGTGAACTCCGTTATCAACTTCTGTTTATGACTCTCAGATTCTATGTTTCTTCTTTATATCTGTTTATCAGTATTGTCTTTCCATTTCTATTCTGAGCATTTCATTTCTGTTAATGTTGTTCCATTAATTAACCTATTGAATGCATTCTTTTACAACAAACTTTTAATGCACTCAAGTTGAGGTCCGACGGATCATGAATGTCGTCTTATAACAGTCTTCTTTCTGGATTTGGATTTGGTTATAGCCAAAAAATATGTCCATGAAGGAAAAGGCCTCATGTGCGGCACATGCATTGATGATCTGATCAATGAAGGGTGTGGGGAAGTTGTCTTTGGGACATTCCCCATTAAGGTCGTGGAAGTCTATGCAAACGCGAATGGTACCCTGTTTTTTTATTCATGGGAACAGGATTAGAAACCCAAGTGGTGTAGGCAATGGGGTAGATGAAGCCGGTTGTGCGTAGCTTCTCTATCTCGACTTTCACCATGGCCACTTTGGAAGGATGAATGGGTCGTTGCTTTTGGAGTACAGGTGCCACATCGGGCCATGTTTCGATATGGTGTTCCATGATGGATGGATCTAAGCCAGGCATTTTAGTGTACGACCAGGTGAAGATGTCACAGAATTCTTGGAAGAGAGCTTTGTAGGCATCGACCTCTTTTGGGGAGCAAGATGCCCCTAACATGATTTCTTCAATAATCTCATAATTGGTTGAGATGTCGATTTTAATGGTTGGTGAAATGTTCTCCATGTTTCCTTCTTCGAAGGCATCTGGTGTTGGGATGGGGTTCTTGAACCAGTCGACTTTCCCATGGATGAAATCTTTGGTCTCCATGGAAAACTGGTCAGAATGCGACACAAGTTCTTCAGGGAGGAGGAACAAGCGATGGTGCATGTCGTCCCAAGGGTATTCTAGGGTGGTCAGAGCTTCGAGTATCTCCTCATCATTGTGGAAGAAACAAAGAGACAGGTCTGATGGACCATCATGGGAGGAGGAGATGAGTGGGTCGGTGGAACTAGACATCATGTAGATGTACATGGTGTCTGAAGAAGGAGGTGGGGGGTGAAATTATTCGATCAAGGTGATTTTAGACTCAAGGGAATGTTGACGCAGGTTAGCTAGAGCCATTCAAAATTTGTGCAAGTCTTGGCAATGGTGAGAGTAATGTCCATACAAGCCGTAGAGGGAGAAAGCATGGTTTGTTCTCAATGCCTTGTTTCTTACTACTGGCGCGCTTGGAACCTCAACGATGGGGAGGTTTTCATTTGTATCCATGGCATCCAAACGCCCGTGGATCATTGGGATCTCAGGGTAATTCTGAGTTGTATGGACCTATTGCACGTAGATAGCGCAAGGTGGGATCGGCTGAGGTTCTGCGGTAGTTTTGGAATTCTTTCCCCTGGCCCTTTTTGAGTGGGGTGGTGCGGGTGTGGGTGTTGCGGTTGGATTTTTTGGGTCGAGTGGAGGGTGAGAATCGACCGCAATGGGTTGTACTAGGGTTAAGACAACCTGGGGCATTGGTGGTTGAGCTGGTGGATCAAGATACCACATAGGAATTCCCAATGTAAAGTTGGGTAGGCTTAAGGTGGCCATTACCGACTCGCTCATGACACCAGGTGGGGGAAAGAGGAATGGAATCATATGGACTAGAGATGAGCCCAGATAACTCCCTGCTGGTTGCATGTGGGGATGCGGTTGTGGTTGCGGCTGTGTGTAATGCTGCTGGTGTGGTTGATGTTGCAGCTACTGTTGGTGTTGCAGTTGCAGACGATGTTGTGGTTGTGGTTGGGGCTGTGGATGTGGTTGTTGTTTGGGTGTAGTGGTGCTTGATGAGACCATGCATAAGTCCGTAGTTTCATTTTGTGTCAGTGGTGCTGACACTAATGGGAAAGGAGCTGTCATGGTGGTATCGACAAACAACCCAGGGCCCACATTCAACAATATTGGGGAGGCTGGTGTGTTTTCAACCATGGTGTTGATTGCAGGGATGACATTGGCGTGTGTGGTTGTCCCTTGCGGTTAAATGGTGGTGATGGTAGGGATAACGTTGGCGGGTTCCGTTAACCCTTGCGGATCATGATAAGTGAGTTGATCAACCGTCACGATCTTCCCTTCACGGGGGAACATCATGAGACAGAAGACAGTTGATGCGACCGTTCTCATGGCATACATATAACTTCTTCCAAGGATAAGGTTATAGTCCAGTTGAGCGTTGACGACCTCTATGTCGATCAGCACTGTCTTCTCGGATAATGTGATGGGGACATGGGGGAGGATTCCTTTGGCTTTAGTGGGATGTCCATCATAAGCCCACAGAGTTGTGGAGGATGGTTGCAGAATTGGGGATCCCAATTTCTGCCAGACTAGGGTAGACATAACAGATGTGGATTCCCCCTCATCCACTATGCGCCGGTGCACAACCAAATTCCGGATGGACACCAGGATTTGAAAGGAGATGGTCGATGGCATGCACAGTTCTCCATTCTCTGTGTCGAATGTGATCAACTTGGAGTTGGAGGGGTCTACTGCCCCAAGGGCAGATAGTAAGGATTTTCGCTATGTTGGGCACATTTTAAGTACCTCAAGAGTGGACATGGCGGTTCGTGTTTGGGCCAAATCATCCACAATGCTATAACTGACTACAGCTCTAGCCGTGGCGTTATTGGCTATCCTACATATGGGGGGGCATGGGAATGGGGGTAAATGAAGAGGTAGGTTGACTGTTTTGGACGTTGATGCTACTGATGTGTCAGCGGGTTCGGTGGTGGTACCCTACTGATTCTATCTAGTTTGCATGTTGACCTCTTCAGTCGTCATGGCTAGCATGTGGTGAACACCTGTTTCAGCCATGGGGGGTGCCCCCGAAGCGTTGGGATTGGGTTGGTGAGGGGGTGCGGTTGACACCAACCCTTGGACTGGTAGTGGGTTTTGAAGCACCATAGGAGGAGGTCCTTGTGGTGTTGGGTTGGGTTGGGCTTGATTAGTAGCATTGGTGGCCTGTTGGGCCTCGTTCTGAATGGCCTGCTTAGCTCGACCCATGAGGGGACACTCGAATGTGTAGTACCCATAGACTTCATAGTGCGTGAATAGGTTGTTTGTGTGCAATAGGGCGTTGCATCTTGGTGCGTTTTGTCATGGGGGGTTTTGGGCTGGACGGTTTGCCCCGGAATTGTTGGGAGGATTTGGTTGTTGACCACCTCCCTATGGTTGGTTGTTGGCTTGGTTCTGGGGCCAATTATTTCTAGCTTTCCCTTGTTGATTGTTGGGGGCAGGATGGTTGGGACAGTTTTGTTGTCCAAACACTTGTCCCAATGGAGTGGGTGGAGTGGGGGCGAAGGCTTGAATTGGTTGCACTGGTGGTGCATAGTAGATTTGTGGGGGTGGCGGTGCCACAAATGTGGGAATTTTCCCCACATATTGCTTTGTTGGCCAATCCATGACCTAGGCCTCTTATGGTGGCGCAGGCTGTGCATAGGAAGTTGTTGGTTCGGACTGGGACATCATTCTGGCATAGTCTGGAGTTTGGTTCTGGTAAGCAACATTAGCAGTGTTGCTTGGTTGTGGTGGAGCTATAGGTGGTGTCAGACAGTGTTGTGGCTATTGGGAGACCAATCTTGTGATGCTATCTGCAGCATGGGATGCCCCTGGTGCATCCCATTAGGAGGTACCCGGTTGAGGAGAGTCTAGAATGACGGTGTACAGATATCCAGACTGAGCATATATTAGGTCAAACTATTGGGATTTCAGTATGGCCTCTTCTTCGGATTGGGGATGTTCGAATGCGGCATCCTTTTCTATGGGTGAAAGCAAGGTCTTGAGGAACCAATCCAAGAATATCCTATCGTCAAGTTGTATTTTACATAAGCTGCGACGTCGTCACCACTCATGGATGTGGTTGGTTATATGTGTTGCAGTGCTCTGGCGACAGGATAACAAGATATCCACCCCTTCATCATATCCTACAGGGAGTTGGAAATACTGTAGGAACATGAAAGCTAGGGAGTTGAAGTCTGGGTATTTGGCCTGTGGTAGCTCAATGTACCATTTGGATGCAGCACCTATAAGGGTGCATTGGAATAGCCTTAGCCTAATGGAGTCATCTATGATGTTGTTTGATGCATACCATAGATGGAATGTCATGATGTGGTTTTGGGGACATTCCCCTACCTTTCCTTCAAACTTGGGGATGTCTGATGGCAGCTTAGTTAGCATTGGAGGCCAAAAATATTGATCGCGAATGGGGTCATTTGTCAATCGATCCAAATCGGCAAGTTAAGACGAGCCATGAAAGGTAGATTGGACCCCAAGTTGATGTGATATAGGGAAGGGATGGCGGTGGGGTTTGCAGGTTCATAATGCATCTGCACAGCTAGGGGTACTTACGGTGGCACCATTGTGGATGGGCCAATGCCCCCAAGTGTTGTGGGGGGGACAGTATGGGTGGCAAGGACATTTCTCCCATGCATGACAGTAGGGGAAACATAAGTGGAAGGTCCCCTACCCCCGTGTGTGGTAGGAGGGGTAGTGTATGTGGAAGAGCCACTGCCCCCCTACGTTGCAGATGGTCTAGCTTGGATGGTCACTATAGGTGGTGGTAGTTGACTGATGATAGTTTACATGGCTATGCTTGGGCCACCTACAGGGTTATGGGTGACAGGTTGTGATGTGGACATAGGTCCACTAGCTATGGCTATGCCAGAAAATGGATCCAGATTTGCACCAACCATGGGGCTTGATGGTGTTGTGTGGAGGTCTAGTTCAGACTGATATGGGTCTAAATCTAAATCAGAGGTTGTGTGGTCTTCTGATGGTGTACGAGGTCATCAAGAATAGGCTCGACGGTGTCAGTTCAATGTCTTGAATGGTGGTGGTTTTCCTCTTAGGCGTGAGGAAGAGAGTGAGGGATCAATTGTGTTAGATGTTTATCAAATTGATGGGAATGATGTTTGGACCCTGGTTTCAATGGATTCCTATATGCTGTAGGTGGTCACTCGGCCACCAAGATTGCCAGAAGATAGCGCTTGGATTTTTCCTGATGGGCGTTTCTACTCAATCGGTGGGGGTTGTTTCCTGTTTCGCTTGGCAATTCCTCTCAGTGGCCAGCTACTTTGGGGTTCTTGTGGTACTCCTCACAATGAGTTTTTGGGCAGAGCCCAAGTACTTCCCATAGTTGAAGCAGTTAGGGACTTATTTCCTCAAAGACTGCAGATTGTTTGAACTTAGTGTAAATTAATAAATTATAAGACTCTCTCAGCGTCATGAACTGAGTTCGGTTGATTATTTGGTATGGTGTATTTTTTTCTATCTTTCTAGTATCAGGTGGTTGCAAATGGTTTATGAATTCATCATATTGTGGCAGAGTTCATATCATTGTTGTGCATGCAATGAATAATCAAAAATTTGTAAACAAATATATTTTTTAACCCTAAATGTTTAGCCTAACCAGATGACTACCTCACACTGATATTCCTCTTCAACCAAGAGAAGGTGTTGAGCTCTCAACACAATGGGACTAATCACATCTGTAGATCCATAGGTCACCTCCCAGATGCAAGGTTGTTCAATAGGGAGGATGCTTAGCGCCATGAGAAGCCCTCCTTCTCTACCCTCTCTACCTTCCAGGCCATCTGGTTTTAATGGTATATAACAATATTCAATAAAGGGCCTAGGACTATACGATCTATTCCCTTCGCTGTATCCCAGAATACCCCGAAGGGTGATGACTGGGTAGAGGAGGAAGGGTAAGCAAGATTTTATTTTAATTCAATTTTAGTTAAACTATATTCATTAACCCATTGAGTGTTCAAGTACACAGGGTACTCCCAAAATACCGAACACCTTGAGAAACCACTTCACACAAATAGATCACAGATCAACACACCGATTTTTGTCAAGTGGTTAAAACCCTTGAAAGGGAAACAGTCCATGGCCCCAGCCAAATAGCTACTTGGAGAAATTTATTATGCAAAAGAAAGAAAGTTACATGAGCTTCTCATAATCGATCAACTAGCCAAGGACCCTCTGTGCTCTTTAAATAGAGATCATAGACCAATCGAGTGTTAAGCCATGGATCAATGGTAGGTATGATGTAAGAGAAGTTGAACCGTCAGATCACTCTATGTCTAGAACATATCGTGACCATTGGATTAGAATATTTACAAATGCATACTAATGCATACTAAAGAAACACACTTTTACCTAACGGATATATTACACAAGTTGATCTTAACTAACTCCTAAGTGTTTAAATATCCTAACATCCCCCCTTAAGAACAACTTGGGATAGGATTGAAAGATTTACAAAAGTGACACTATTAGGAGAAGGAAGCAGGCATTAGAGCCTATCCCCCCTTAAGGACACATTCCTGAAATCCTAACATAGACTAAAGTTTAGAAAACTTTGCTTCTGTAAGAGACTTGGTGAAGATGTCTGCAACTTGATCATCTATAGGGAAATAGAGAACTTCAATAACACTATCATGGACAAGATTTCTGATGAAGTGCATGTGTATCTCAATGTGTTTTCTGCATTGATGTAGAACTGGATCTTTGGAAATCTTGATGGCACTTTGATTTTCACACCAAAGTGGAGTAGGCTGTTGCTGCTCGAATCCAAACTCTGAAAGGATATGTCGAAGACATAAATCTTCCTAACTAGCATTAACTGCGGCTCTATATTCTGCTTCTCTGAAGAAAGAGCAAGAGCTTGTTGTTTCTTACAAGCCCAAGTGACAAGTCTAGATCCCAGACTGAAAACTTAACCTGCAGTGGACTTTCGATCATTAGGATCATCGGCCCAATATGAATCAGTTGAACCAACCAACAAAGGTTCCCCCCCTGTACTATAATGAATCGCAAATTGAATTGTACCTCGAATATATCGAAGTATTATTTTTGTTGCTTTCCAATCACTTTCATGAGGAGTTTGCATATAATGGGAAACACGACCAACGGCTAAGGAAAGATCAGGATGGGAATGAGTCAAGTATAAAAGACTACCAACAAGCTGACGATACAAGGTGGCATCTACTTTAGGGGAAGTACAAGTGGCAAAAAATTTGACTCCAGACTGGAAGGGAGAAGGGGCTGGTTTACAATATTCCATGTGGAAGCAACGAAGAAGGTCACAAGCATACTTAGACTGGGAAAGAAAGATTCCTTCTTTGGTTTGCAAGACTTAGAGACCAAGAAAATAATGAAAATGTCCTAAGTCTGACATTTCAAAATTTTTCTTAAGACTGGATTTCACATGGGTTATAAGTTTAGGGTCACTACCAGTAAGGATAAGATCATCAACATAAAGAACAAGTATGATGAGATGGTTTCCTACTTTCTTGGTATAGACATTGGGGTCAGAATGGCATCTAGAAAAACCAGTGTCAAGGAGAAAGCTATCCATTTTGGCATACCAAGCTCTAGGAGCTTGCTTAAGGCCATATAAGGATTTCTTAAGGAGACAAACAAGGCTAGAGTTATTCTGAACATATCTAGGAGGTTGTTCCATGTGAATTTCCTTATGTAAATCACCATGTAAGAAGGAAGACTTGACATCCATTTGATGGACTTCCCAGTTATGTAAGGTTGCAAGGGAAAGAACAAGGCGGATGGAGTTCATTTTTTCTACAGGGGCAAAGGTTTCATTGTAGTCAATCCCTTCAACTTGGGAAAAACCTTTGGAAACTAACCTTGCCTTAACTCTTTCAACACTTCCATCTGATGCATACTTAGTTCTGTAGACCCATTTACATCTCACAAGTTTTCTTCCTTTTGGAAGAGGAACAAGGTCCCAAGTATCCTTTGCCATTAAGGAACGATATTCTTCATCCACAGCTGCATCCCAATCTAGATTTCCTAAAGCTTCTGCAAAAGTTTCTGGATCATGATTCTCAAAAAATTGATCCAAAAAATAATATGCTCGCTGAAACTAAGAACGTGTTCAATGTTGATCTCTAGAATCACCGACAAGATCACCAGCTGCTTCACATGTTGAACGGACCCATCGAGGAAGTATTGGTGCTAGTGCAATTTGAGGAACATGAGCAGGCAGAGGTGGATTTTCATCCTCACTGTCATCATTAGAAACTGGAGTTGGAAACCTATCAAGGAAGTTAGAAGAAGAAGAAGAAGGCACAATCGTCGAATCAGTCTTGCAGGCCAAAGATGGCACACCCGCCAAGTTAGGCTCGCAGGCCAATAGATTTTCATCAAATTTAACATCTCTTCTAATGATTATATCATGTGAATGGGGTTGAAGAAGTATATAACCTTTTACATCTTCATAATATCCAACAAATATGCAATTTTCACTTTTAGGCTACAATGCATTCCGTTTTTCATCCGGAATGTGAGCCCATGCTTCACAACCAAACACACAAAAGTGACTTACATCTGGTTTAATTTTACTCCATGCTTCTTCCAGTGTTATACCTTGTAAAAATTTAGTGGGTGTGCGATTAACTAAGTAATTTGCACAATTTATGGCCTCAGCCCAATATTGAAGACTTATTCCCTTAGATTGGATCATACAATTAGCCATTTATTTTAAAGTGCGGTTCTTCCGTTCAGCTACACCATTTTGTTGTGATGTATATGGAACAGTGTGTTGTTGTTGGATTCCTTGTTCAGTGCAAAAAGTAGTGAACTTGTTGTTAACATATTCTCCTCCATTGTCAGATCTTAACTTAATAATTTGATGATCAGATTGTTTTTCAACAAGGGCCTTGTAATCCAAGAACATGTTAAATACTTCACTCTTAAGTTTTAGGAAGTAAACCCAAGTGCGTCTGGAGTAGTCATCAATGAAAGTTAAGAAATATTTTAAACCAGAAAAGGATGCAGATGGAAGAGGACCACACAAGTCACTATGCACAAGCTCCAAAGGAACCGAGGCGTGCCAAGAGGCACGTTTGTCAAAACTGTCCCGATGATGTTTTCCGAGTACACAACTGGAACAAACACCATCCTTGCAAAATACCGTTGGAAGACCAGTCACCATATCGTCTTTACATAGTTGTTGCAATGAGAGATAATTTAAGTGACCAAATTGCTCATGCCAAAGTTTGCTCAAGTTATCACTATGAGCAACAAAAATTGAAGGAAAAGGTGATGATCCAAATTTGTTAAATTTATACAACCTGATAATATCATCAACAATTCCAGTAGCTAGGACATTTTGAGGAATTTTAAAATCCTTGATTACAACTTGGTGAGGTGTAAATGTTACAGTTTTACCTTCACATGGATGAGTAATTTGATAGACTGATAACAAATTGCAGGAAATTTTTGGAACACATAGTACATCACTGAAATGACCATTTTCTACTAGAACTGTTCTAGATCCTACAACACTTAGAGATCTATCATCACCAACAAATATTTGTGTGGTGTTACATTCATGCATAGTATAAAATATGGCTTGATCCTTAGCCATATGATAAGATGCTCCAGAATCAATAAGCCATTCATTTGAAGTAGAAGAAGAAGATGCAGTATAAGAGTAACCAGAAGCACAAAGTGCATGTCCATGAGAGTTAGATTCTAAAGATGAATCTATGTTGATGTGGTGCTTCTTCATTGTTGCTTCCAAGGCTGCCATATTCTTGAAACACTTAGATTCGTCATGATTATCTTTCCCACAAAAATTGCAATGACGCTCAGTCTTCTTTCCTTTTTCCTTGGATCCTTTGTCATTTTTTAAAGAAGGAGCTGACTGAGAGGGTTTGGGACCCTCGTTGTTTGGCTTATTATTGTGAAAATTTTGTTTCTTGGGAGGCTTGGACTTTTATTTCTATTGGGACAATAAGGATTTACAAGATGTATCTGCATTGTTAATTATTCCAAGATGAATGAGCTTATCTTGCTCTCTAATTAAGGAATCACAAAAGGATTCAAGACTACGCTCTTGATAGCTAGCTACAATCAAGGATTCTTTCATGGAGTAGAATGTAGATACAAAAACAGAATATGGAGGTCCAAGTTTGGAAAGAATATGATAAATACATTGTTTGTCTTCTTTCTTAATCTTGCATTCTGCACATAAGAGTCTAAGAGTTTTATACTTAGATAAATAGTCTTGAATGCATGAAAAATCATTTGGATTCAAGGAAACCAACTCATTCTCAAGTTGATGACCTCAAATTTCATTATGTTTACCCAGAAAGTGTACGTTTTCAAGTTTTCTCATTGTTTCTGATTTGCCGTGACCACACAAGGTGCACGACAAAGAGCATACCTAGCCGAGAAGACAAGAAAAAAAATTTCCCTTACTGTTTCTGATTCGCCGTGATCACGCAAGGTGCACGACAAAGAGCATACACAGTCAGGGAAGGAAATAGTCCAAGACTAAAAAAAAAAATATCTAATAATAAAACTGATAATATATGAGATATTTAAAACAACGAATCCGTGACTGTAACATTATACCTTCAGATTTGCCGAAATGGGTATTTTTGGAACAAACGGAAACAGTTTTCGATGAAACGAAAACTATTTCCCAATGGAAATGGCACTCCGTATGCAATGGAATAGATCTCACAAGCCAAAAATGCATAGAAAATCTAGAACCATAAACCCTTTCAAATTTTCGGCAATAGCGGTTCCAGATCTAGATCAAAACTGAAAGCGGCTCTTCATAAAAGCTCTGATACCATGTTCGGGTACACAGGGTACTCCCAAAAGACTAAACACCTTGAGAAACTGCTTTACACAAATAGATCAAATATCAACAAACCGATGTTTGTCATGTGGTTAAAACCCTCGAGAGGGAAACAATCCACGGCCCCAGCCAAATAGCTACTTGGAGCAATTTATTATGCAAAAGAAAGAAAGTTACATGAGCTTCTCATAATCAATCAACTATCCAAGGACCCTCTATTCTCTTTAAATAGAGATCATAGACCAATTGGGTGTTAAGCCATGGATCAATGGTAGGTATGATCTAAGAGAAGTTGAATCGTCAGATCACTCTATGTCTAGAACATATCGTGACCATTGGATTAGAATATTTACAAATGCATACTAATGCATACTAAAGAAACACACTTTTACCTAATGGATATATTACACATTTTGATCTTAACTAACTCCTAAGTGTCTAAATATCCTAACACTATGCCCTTCACCGTATCCCAGAATACCCCGAAGGGTGATGACTGGGTAGAGGAGGAAGGGTAAGCAAGATTTGATTTTAAGTCAATTTTAGTTAAACTATATTCATTAACCCATTGAGTATTTAATTTACACTTTGTTATGTAAATGAAATTGCAATAAAATGAAACAAAAATAGAAATGAAATGGTTCAGTTGGACAGAGGCAGCTGAGCCGCACTGACAGTCCCAATAAAAGCAATCAGTGAAGCCCAAAAATGGGTCGCGCACCTATAAAGGTCATGTTTTTGCGAAGTGGATTCTGATCAAACCGTGAGGATCTACCTCCAACGGTTGAAAACCCACTTCGAAAACGGGCCCTTTTACCCCTAATCATGGGAAGATTCACAAATGGTTCAACTATTTGGGCAGAAAATGAGCCCAAACACAAGTGAATTTTCAGAAATTTGGTTTGGTCATTTTTGCATAGTTGAGTGATTTGCAAATCACAGAATGGCCAACAGTAACTAGTGTTGTGTCCAACTAGGCTTGGATTGGCCTTGAGGAGGCTCAAATCTAACTGAAAATGTAAATAAACAGCATTCTAAGCTACATTTAACAGAAAAATTAACCTAGGGAAAAAAACTAAACAAGAAACTAAAACTTTGAAAACTAACTCAGGGATCCTGTGGGATCGACCCGGTATGGTCGCCAATTCTGTAGCAGGGATTTCTCCTTGCTACAGGGGTAGGAATGGCTCCCTTCTGTCTATAGGAAATAAGGGTAGGTTCCTGTGTGTGGAAAATGTAGAAAGAAATTGGAATAAATAGAAAGCAAAGATAGAAAGAATATAATGGCCATGAGCCCTTCTGCAAACACTATTAGGGCTTCACCTTGGAAACTTGCAAACAATCTATTAAGCAAAAACAAACATGTAGATAAACAAGGGTTAGAAAACAAATAAGCTATAAAAATGCATGAAAAACAACAATATTATACCTCCTTTGGTGAAATGGGCCACCATGCCCTAGCTGGAAGGAAGCACCTCCCTATCTCACTCAGCAATGGAAGAGGAGCTATGGCTTAATGCGGGAAATGAGTGGAAGGGAGAGAGATGTGGGTGGCTTGAGAGGCCAAGGTTTCTCAAGGAATCCATGGGTGTCTTAAGGCATCCATGGGCAGCATAACAGTATGCAAGAGAGGTGTTGTTGAGAGTGACTCCCCACCCTCCTTTTATAGCTTTTTTGGGGACTTTTAGGGTTTTAAGCCCTTGGTCAGGGCTTTAGCCCCTTTTTTGGGCTTTTAGCCCCTTCCTCACTAAATTTAGCTCCTTTTAGGGTTTTAGCCCCTTTTGGGGGGCTT
This sequence comes from Pseudotsuga menziesii, assembly GCA_001517045.1. Taxonomy (NCBI): domain Eukaryota; kingdom Viridiplantae; phylum Streptophyta; class Pinopsida; order Pinales; family Pinaceae; genus Pseudotsuga; species Pseudotsuga menziesii. Next base: position 151,265 of record LPNX010631990.1, read on the forward strand.
TAGCTCCTAGGAGAGTATTTTAGGCTCATTTTTGGGGTTTTTAAGTCGTTTTCTTCATTCTTAAGCCATTTTGAGGGTGTGGGGGTCTAATGGAGTGATATGAGGGTCATGAAATGGTGTCCTTGGGTGGTGTAGGCCATGGAGAGCTGAGTGAGGGATTTTTTCGGTTAACAATGCCATTTCACTTTTGCAATAGAATGTGAGCATGGCCTTGGCCTACTTGGTGAAGTAATCAACAGACACAATAATGTATTTATGGTCGTTGGCTAAGGTAGGGATGATTGTCATGAAGTCGATTGCCCATTTACAGAAGGGACTGACTATGACCACATGGTGTAATGGTGTAGGTGGAGTTATTGCCTTTGAGGAAAAGAGCTAACAATTGTGGCAGTATTTGACTGCCTCGATGCAATCAACGAAGATAGAAGGCCAAAAATAATCGACACATAGAATCTTTTGAGCGGTTTCAAAACCTGAAAGGTGGCCACCGTAGTCTCCACTGTGAAAATAATTAAGGACCATTCCAACCTCCTCTTGGGTGAGGAAACCATGTCATATGGTGTCGACACCACGACGATACAACACATGTTTGATTAGGAGATGGAGAGTGGCCTGATGTCAGATGTGTCATCTATCTTCGCGGCTCAAATGAGCCTCGAACTTTTGGGTGCGTAAGTACAAAAGAATGCCCCCATACCAAGGGTCTTTCATGGAGATGGTGAATAATAATTCGTCTGGAAGGTCATCCTTGATTGGTGGTGGTGTGGACAATGGGGGTAGGTCTGCCATGAGCGCGACTAGCGCTAGTGCCTTGGTGATTTTTGGGGAAACAAACTCCAATTCAAACTCTTGGAGAACAACTACCCACTTGGTTGCACGGTCTTGTAGGAGGAAATGAATTAAGAGGTACCGCATTGGGCTGGAATCAACAACTACTCAGCTATGGTTTGCGATAATGTAGTGGCACAGTTTTTGGGCCAAGAATACAACAGCGAGGGCTAGTTTCCCCTTGGGTGAATATCGCAGTAGGGGACCTGTCAGCTTATGGCTAACAGAATAATTCACATGCTCTTGATGAGCATCATCTTCTTGGACCAAGACACTGACAATGGCATTTTTTGAGGCCGATACATAAACAATGAAGTCTCGAGTGAAGTCAGGTGCAGAGAGTAATGGTGCAAAATCCAGAGCTTGTTTGAGTGCGTCGAATGATTCTTGCGCCTGCTAATCCCAAATAAATGGAAAGTTGGTATGAAATAGGCATAAGAATCCATGGGATTTTGTTGCATACTCTGGTACAAAGTGACGAAGGAAGTTGGCCTTATCTTGGAGACTCTGCAGTTGGTGCAGAGTTCGTGGTGAGGGAAGATTAAGAATAGCTTGAACTTTGAGAGGGTCAACCATTATGCCTTTGTGGGACACAATGAACCCAAGCAGACGGCCTTCTGGGACACAAAAAACAAACTTGAGGGGGTTCAAGCAGATTTTGTACTTGCGACATCGCAAAAAGACTTGGCGCAATTCGTCTATGTGTTGTGCTCACTTTCGTAACCAAGTCGTGAGGTCATCTAGATAAAACAATATAATGTAGATGAGGTCGTGGAAGCAATACGTGATGGCACACTGGAAGGTGGCTCCAACATTTTTCAAACCAAAGGGAATGACTCGATATGAAAATGTTCCCCAAGGGGTGGTGAACGTGGTATTGTACTGATATTCCTTCTGGATATAAACTTGGTTATATCCGGAAAAATCGTCCATGAAGGAAAATACCTCATGTCTAACACACGCGTCAATGATTTGATCGATGAACATTGTTGGGAAGTTGTCTTTGGGAAAATCTAGGTTCAAATCCCTAAAATCCGTACAAACCTGAATGGTGCCCTATCTTTTGTTCATGGGAACATGGTTGGAAACCCCAATGGTGTATGCAATGGGATAGATGAAACTAGTTGTGCACAGTTTCTCTATTTCTTCTTTGCATGCAACAACTTTGGGAGGGTGTATGGGCCTCTACTTTTGGTGGATAGGAACCACATCTATCCATGTGTTGATGTGGTGCTACGCAATTGATGGTTCCAATCCCAGCATGTCAGTGTATGACCACGCGAAGATGTCTCAGAATTATTGGAAAAGTGCTTTGTAGGAAGCAACTTCCTCATAAGAGCAAGATGCCCTTAGTGTGATATCTTCAACAATCTCAGGATTGATTGAGATGTTGATCTTAATGGTGGGTGAGATATTGGCCATGTTCCCCTCTTCAAAGGAATCCGATGCCTAAATGGGGTTTTTGAACAAGTCAAATTTCTCATGAATGAAATATTTAGTCTCAATTGAAAACTAGTCAAATGACAACACAGGTTCTGCGGGGATGAAAAATGAGCGGTGGTGCATATCATCCCAAGGGTATTCAGGTGCGGTTAAAACCTCAAGCATATCCTTATCATTACTGAAATGATGATTGCATAGGACCATGAGATCATTGATGGTTTTAGAAGTGGAAGGGTCATTGGAGCTGGATACTATGTAAATGGTCATGGTGCCTGAGGAATGGATCAAAGGGTGGATTTCTTCAATCACAGTGATCTAGGATTCAAGGGATTGTTTTCGAATATTACTCAGGGCAGTCTGAAACTTGGCCAAGTATTGGAAGTGGTGAGAATAATGCCCATACAGACCACAAAGGGCGCATGCATGGTTTTTCCTCAAAGACTTGTTCTTAGCCTTTGGAAAAATAGAAAGGTCGAATACCAGAGTGTTTTCCATCGTATCCATGGCATCTAAGTGTGTGCGAAGGAAGGGGATATCAGGATAGTTTTGGGTTGTGTGACCTTGTACGTCGCACATGGTGCATGGTGGAGTTTGCTAAATTTTAGTAGCTACTTTATATTTTTTTCCCCTAGCCCTCTTTGGGTGGGGTGGGGCTGGTGCCGGTGCGGAAGGTGGCTTCTGTGGGCCCAGAGGGGGGCATGTCTTGACCACAATGGGTTGAGTGGGATTTAACATGACTTGGGGCATTAGAGATTGAGCGGGTGGTTCAAGGTACCACATGGAGATTCCTAATGTAATATTGGGTAAGTTTAAGGTAGCCATCATCGATTTACTCAAAATGTCAGATGGGGGAAAAAGGAAGGGAATTGTATGGACTGGGAGAGAGCCCTAGTAATTCCATGGAGACTGTATTTCAGGCTGTGGTTGCGACTATGGGTGGATTTGTGACTATGGATGGGGATGCGGATGTGGTTAGGGTTTTGGTGCAATGGTGCTGAATGAGAGCATGCACAAATCCATAGTCTCGCTTGGTGCTAGTAGAGGTGGTACCAGGGGGAAGGAAGCTGTCACAAATGTGTCGACAAACAACTCAGGGCCTACTACCAATAATGAGGGGATGGTCGCACTTTCAAAAGCAGTATCAATAGTAGGGATAACATTGGCTAGTGCTGTTGGCCCCTGCGGATCGTGGTAAGTTAGTTGGTCCACCGTCACAATATTCCCGTCATGAGGGAACATCATATGGTGGAAAATAGTGGATGCCATGGCTCTCATGGAATTCATGTAAATTCGTCCCAAGAGAAGGTTATAGTCCAGCTGTGCATTGACCACATCTATGTCAATCAACACAGTTTTATAGGCTAATGATATGGGGACATGTGGAAGGATTCATTGGGATTTTGTAGGGTGGCCATCAAAAGTGCGCAATGTGGTGGTCAATAGTTGGAGGATGGGAGAACTGATTTTCTGCCAAACCAATGTTGACATGACGCAAGTGGATGCCCACTCCTCGATAATACATTGGTGCATGACCAAATTCCGCATTAATACTAGAATATGGAAGGTGATGGTTGATGGCATTCTAGGGTCTCTATGGTCCAAATCAAATGCAATAAATTTGGAGTCGGAGGGATCAACGACACCAAGTGCAGCCAGTAATGCTTTTTGCTGTGGCAGGCATGTTCTTAGAAATTCTGAAGCAGACATGGCCATAGGTGATTGGTCCAAGTCATCAGCGATGCTATAATTCATTGCGGCTCTAGCTATGGCATTGTTGAAAATCCGCTGCATGGGGAGTCATGGTCCTTGGGTTTCCCTATCAGGGGGGGAGGGGGGTAAGTGAAGAGGTATGTTGGTTGTGTGGACGTGGATTCCACTAATGGGTTAGTGATTTTAGTGTTGGATCCATACTGATTTCTCCTGGTCTGGAAATTGATCTCTTCGGTTATCATGGCTAGCAGGTGGTGAACACCTATCTCTATCGGCAGAGGTGCGGCAGGCGCTGTGAGAGTGGGTGGGGGTGCAGGTGTGGTTTCTACTAGTCCTTGACATGGTAACAGGTTCTGGAGCACCCTGGGTGGAGGTCCTAGTGGTGCTGGATTAGGTTGATCTTGATCTGCCATGTTGGTACTGTGTTGAACTTCATTATGAATGACCTGCTTAGCACGTGCCATGAAGCTGCATTCATGCGTATACTAACCGTAGACGTCGCATAGTTTGCATGACTAATTTTTCCGTAATGGGGTGTTTCATCTAGGTGGGTTGGGTTGTTGGGGATTTTGAGTCGACCGGTTGTTATAGCTGATTTTACCACTCCAGGTGAATCACACTTTGTATGGCCTTCCCCTGTCCCGCTGCAGACTCCTTAGATCCCTTGGACCATTTTTTGTCCTTTGATGTTTCCTTGATCATCCCTAAAAACATGTGAAAAATTTTATATGTGAATTTTAATCCCTTAATCGCGTATATACGCATGTTTGACCCATAAAACTGCATACATCAGGATGTGTACAAAAATCCAGATCCTTTTGGAGTTTTCCTTGACATGGATCCGACTCACTTGACTCCTGGCCTTCTCTATGCCTTGAGATCGCTTGGATTCGACCTTTCATTACCCCTTTGAAAATATATTTAAGGAACTCTATCGTACATTGAAGGCATATGAGAGAATTGAGAGCAAAGAAACTATAGTCCATTGTTGCCGGAACTTATGCTTGAGTCCGCATCCCTTTGTCCCTTGGAGCACTAGTGTGTTCTTCCCAAGCTTTCCTTTTGCTTGTGAGATTGCTATCGAGAGATGGAGGATTGAGGTGGTGGAGGCCCAAGTGGGGGATTCAGTTTCTCCGGTTCGCAGATGTGCCATCAGAGGTTGTATCTATTGTAATCTCTAATTTATGTTAATAGAAATATCTTTTCCTGTCCAATAATGTGTGTTTGAATGAATATATTATCCATGGGATTATTTCAAATGTGTATACATTGTTGATTATATATGCTAGAATAGATCTAAAACCATGATATATAGTATGCTTGTATTGTTTACTTGTTGTTGAGGAAGTAATTTATCAATTCAAGCTGAAGTTGGAAAGCTCAAGGAGAATCTACTTCAACCGTATGGAATAAGGTACGAGGTCTAATCCTTTAGTGTTAGACATTTAATTTCTATTGCATATTGGAAAAGATTGATTTCTGGAGTCAAGCTGTCTGTTGTGGTACCCCAAGCCATAGGAATTTCTCTGCGTAATAGAATTGGCGACTCTACTAGGGAGTTCCTAGTAGTTGTCCTTTGGGGGTTGTTCTATAGGCATTCAATGAAATTGAATTGCTCTTTCTCTCTTGTTTCTGTGTCGGGTCTGGGGGCATGTATGCCTGGTAGTGTCTGATTGGTGTGAAGTTTTCCTCAGCTTGTCTATTTTCCTTGATTTTACGCACCTTTCTTCCTGTACGTGAGTTTTTAACTCACAATCGTGTATACAAGCGGGTTTCTCTGCGAGTTCCGCGTATACACGCGAGTTTACTGCGAACAGTCGCGTATGCCCTTAGTTTTGTGTTTTTGTGGAAGATAGTTGGTTGCTGGGTGAATTTTGATGATTGTTGAGTCTCCTTTGGCACTGCCTAAGTCTGTTTATACCTCTGTTTTCGACCAGAAACGTTTTTTTTTAGGCTAAATTTTTTTTTTTTAGAAGGTTCTTGTCATGGCATTTTCGATTTTTTGTTTGGAATTAGTGCATTAGATTTCTTTTACCTTAGTGCTTTGCTGGAGTGTTGTTTGAGTGTGCTTGCAGAGTCTATGGGTCATAGAATCATTCTTTTGATTTTTGTATCTCATTTTATTTCAAAAAATCCAAAAACATTTGCTTATCATCATGTATTGCATTTTGCATTTTGCAGTGTACTTGCACTAGATTTGCTTTGGAGTACTAGTTAGGACTTCATATAGGAAACCTTGCATTCATCATTTGAAGAAAAATTGTGCATTTCACATAGTAGCATACCCTGTTTTCATGGACACAATGCATTTGCATTGATTGTTAGGTGTGCATTTTACTTCATGTTGTGTCATAACACCATTAGTTGCACGGTCATATCCCTCTTTTGAGTAATAAAGCCAATTAAAATCAATGCTAAATTAAAATGAATTACACGCTTTTCTTTTCTAGGGTGCACCAACAAGCTTAGGTTTTAGGGTCTTGGAATAGTTCATTGTGAGTAAATTCTCCAAGACCACTAAACAACAACATGTATGCGTCTGTCCAGGTGAGTGTGTGAAATCCTTGGTATAACCAGTGTTTCTTAGGATCCTCCTCTCAAAAGGGAGTTAAGCACGAGGCAGTGTGAGCTGTTATTGATTGGGATGACCCCTAGTCATAACTGAGTAGCACCGGAGATATTTCCAAGATTGTATTCATATCTAGGGGCTCTTTCAAGAGTTTTGAGCTTTTCTACCCTACCCATACGGTCAATCCCACCTGCGACTATCCGCCTGAGCATTGATTATATTGAGGTGACCTTAGTGGCCTTACCTAGGATATCGAGGGGGTACTTTACAGGGGTTATTCTATGGGTGTCCTGGCTAAGTTGGGGTTAGAAAGCACAGTTTCTTTACACATTGAAGCTGAGGGCCACAATAATTGGTTATGTACCTCCGCTTGTTGTGTATGGGAGTCTCAAGCCTCTCCTAGGTGAGACATACCTGCTTCATTCGAAAGCTCACTTATCTAGCCCTTGTTTGCTTGCATTTGGCTTTAGATTTTATTAGTGATTGCTCTGTGCACGATAGCTTGCCTAGGGTTTGCGTAAATAGAGAGTCTTAACTATTTTTTGAGTCATTGTGGATTTGGGTGCGGCTCCTCACCATTCTCGTTGTTTAGCAGGACTTTCGGCTTCTACTTCTCCTCCTCCTTTGGGAGAGAGACATAGACAGTCCAGGTGGACTATTTCACACATTGATTCACACACCATGGGAGACCATATAGAAAGTATTCCTGAACCACCTTCTCCCATTCGAGTGGATGATGGGGAGTTTAATCCTACCTATGATCCTTCACCCGACTTGGCTGAGTTAGGGCTTATGATTTCTAATATAGGAACCTTTCATGATAGACCTACTCACTCTAGGGTTGATTCCCCATTGACGCATTACCGGTATGGAATGCCGGAGGATGTCGAGACTCATTTTGAACCCACAAGCACTAGCTATGTTAGTTATGCTATGTCTATTTTTCCCACACATGATTTGGCATTTCATGTCGAATCTGAGTTCAAGCCTAACACTATTCCTGGGGGCAGTCTCATTTTTTACCATGCAGAGAGGTTTGGGAGCACTAGTCAAATTGCACCTTCCATCCCGGTGGTGGAAGTTACATCACATATTCCTCCTAGGTCTAGGGTTAGTGATCCCATTAGGATACCAGACCCGAGACAGGTAACGATAGGGAATATTACATACATTATTACTCAGGTCCCTCCATCCTTGGTCCCTACTTCTTCAAATGTTCACCCTCCACCTTATTCACATGGTCCTTCAGGCCAAAACATTGCTACGAGTTATGTCCGTACTACAGTTACTAGACCGGTTGTGTCTCAACTTCATGTACCACCTGTTGTTTCGGGAGGTCATGCTCATACTTGTAGAGGTCACATTCCTACTTCCAAAATGTATATCCCTACTTCTGGAATGTGTGTTCCTACTTACAGAGTGTCCCACGGGACATCGCATGCGATGACTTATGGACCCTATTATGGGACGCAGTATGGACAGGGTTCTTCGCCTTATGGGGGCGGGTATAAACAACCTGCTTACTCTCCTAATTATGGCTTCGTAGCTCCTACTAGTCAAGGTTCACCACACTATGGTGCTTCCACGCCACCCTATACGGGTCATATGGGAGGAGGGCACTATGGCCAAGGCCATGGTGGTAATCAGACCTATATGAATTAGGGAGCGGTCCATCGACCTCATCATCCTAGGCTCCCTTTCCTCGCGATGCTCAATCTTCCTGACTTGTCGATATTAACAAACGATCCTGTAGCTCATGACCCATCTTGGCTGGCTGTCCCTACCAAGATTCCCTCGGACATACCTATGTTCGAGGGAAAAATGGGAGAGGATCCGAACAAACACGTTACTACTTTTCACCTATGGTGCTCTTCGAATTCCTTACATTAGGATTCCATCCGTTTACGGCTATTTCAACGCACCCTTACAGGGCCTGCCATGAAATGGTATATAGAGCTAGCTAGGGGAGCTTTCGCTTTGTTCGACAACCTTGCAATGACTTTTCTTAACTGTTAGGGTTAACCTTGACTTGAGATCGAGTCAAAGGTGTTTAGGTCTAGCAGATGGTTTGGGCACATGGTTTGTTGTAGCCCATGGTATTGTCCCATGGTATTGCATGTGTTAACCTTGACTCGGGATTGAGTCAAAGGTGGTTAGGTCTAGCACATGGTTTGGGCACATGGTTTGTTGTAGCCCATGGTATTGTCCCATGGTATTGCATGTGATTAAGCCTTTATAAGTCTTGAGGAGGCTCCATTGTGAATTGTACTAGGTACTGTAGTGTACTGGATGTGAGTATTGTATGGTACTGGATGTGAGTACTGTATGGTACTGGATGTGGGCATTGTATTATGCTGGAAGAGAGACTGTGAGAGCGTGAAGAGGAAGTGCAGCGGTTTTGCTGCAGGGCGTATCCCTTCATCTTTCTGGACTGAAATAAAAGGACTGGAAAATTTGTTTATGGACGTAGCCCATCGTTTGGGTGAACCACGTTATATCTGTGTCTCTCTGTAATGTTTAATGTGTTTTTGCATCTTGTTTATTGATTTAACTGTATAATTTTTATTGCTCTTTGGTCCTATTTTTCTAACAATTGGTATCAGAGCCAAAAGGTCTATTTGGTTTGTAAACTCGCAGGAAAGAAGGGTTCCTGGTTCGAGTGGGAGCAATGGCGGAAGAAGGAAAGTTTAGGGTCGATAAATTTAATGGCCAAAACTATCAATTATGGAATATGCAAATGGAGGACTATCTGTACCAGAAAGATCTATACCTGTCGTTGGGCGGAAAAGCAAAATAGCCAGCGGCTATGAAGGATGAAGAATGGGAGGTTCTTGACAGAAAGGCACTAGGAACAATACGGCTGTGCCTGGCTTCGTCAGTGGCCTTCAATATTTCGAAAGAAATAACAACAGAGGGTGTGATGAGCGCATTGAGTAAGCTCTACGAAAAACCCTCAGCTTCTAACAAGGTATTTTTAATGAAGCGTTTATTTAATATGAAGATGTCAGAAAGTGGATCTGTTGCTGACCATTTAAATGAGTTTAATACACTTACTAGTCAGTTAAGTTCTCTAAAAGTGAAATTTGATGATGAGGTTAGGGCTCTTATAATCTTGTGCTTATTGCCAGAAAGCTGGAATAGCTTGGTCATGGCTGTAAGTAACTTTGTCCCTAGTTCAAGCACTCTTAAGTTTGATGATGTTGTTAGTGTTATTCTTAGCGAGGAAATGCGAAGGAAAAGCAAAGGTGAGACATCAGGTAATGCGTTGACCTTGGAGAGAAGAGGGAGAAAAAAAGAGAGAGGAAGGATCCCAGGAAATCACGGCAAGTCTAAAAAGGGAAGATCCAAGTCCATATTTGGAAAAATAGAATGCTGGAAATGCGGTAAGAAAGGACATCTAAAGAAAGACTGCAGAGCACCAAAGAAGAAAGGTGAGAGGCAGGAAGAGACTACCCAGGAAGCAAATGTAGCAGGTTATGTGTTACAAGATGCTTTGATGCTTGCATTAGATAATACTAGTGATTACTGGGTAGTAGATTCAGGGGTTTCATGTCATGCTACACCCCATAGGAAATTCTTTTATGATTATGTTCAAGGTGATTTTGGGCATGTGCTATTGGGGGATGATGAACCATGTAAAATTGTTGGAAAGGGTAAGGTACGGATTAAACTAAATAATGGAAATGACTGGTTGCTAAAGGATGTAAGGCACATTCCTGCTATGAAAAGAAATTTGATCTCAACAGGGCAGTTGGGAGATGGCGGCTATTTTTCTACGTTTGGAGAAACGTGGTGGAAGGTCACTAAAGGATCAATGGTAATTGCAAAAGGAAATAGGATAGGTACGTTATATTTATGTCCTCATAACACTGATTATTCTATTTTTGTAGCTTCCACAGAAACAGGTGCAGCGTTGTGGCAGCATAGGATTGGCCACATAAGTGAGAAGGGGATGCAGATTCTCCACTCAAGAAAACTGCTTCCAGATCTGAAGCAGGTAAGTTTGGAATTTTGTGAGAAATATGTTTATGGAAAACAGAAGAGAGTTAGATTTCTCAGGGTTGGGAAACAAAATAAGGGTGAAAAGTTAGAGCTTGTCCATACATATGTATGGGGACCAGCTCAGGTACAATCTCTTGGTGGATCTCGTTATTATGTTACTTTTATTGATGATGCAACTAGAAAAACTTGGTTTTATTGCATTAGACATAAATCTGATGTGTTTAATACTTTTAAGAAGTGGAAAGCTTTGGCTGAGAATGAGACAGGAAAAAGGTTGAAATGTCTCAGATCTGATAATGGAGGCGAGTACTGCAGCAAGGAGTTTGACAGTTACTATTCACACAATGGGATTCGCAGAGAGAAGACAGTCCCTGGAACACCCCAAGAAAATGGTGTGTCAGAAAGGATGAATAGAACGATCATGGAGCATGCAAGGTGTATGAAATTGCATGCAGGGTTTCCCTTATAGTTTTGGGCTGATGTTGTAAACACTGCTGTTTATTTAATAAACAGAGGGCCTTCAAGCGCTTTGGATGGTGGAATTCCAGAGGAGGCATGCACAGGTAAATAGGTAAAATACTCATTTCTGAGAACTTTTGGTTGTGAAGCATTTGTCCATATTGATAAAGATGATAGAACAAAGCTTGAAGCTAAATCCAAGAAATGTACCTTTATTGGATACGGGGTTGATGATTTTGGTTATCGCTTATGGGATCTTAAAAATCACAAAATCATTAGGAGTAGAGATGTAGTATTCAATGAAAAGGTCATGTACAAAGATCAGTTGCAGGGAAAGAAAAAGAAAAGGAAAACACAGAGTACACAGTGCTTGATGAAATCAAAGAAAATGAAGTTCCAAAAGCACCAGAAAATCAAGAGCACCAGCAGGTACCTGAAACTCCTGCAACTGTAAGAAGGTCTACCAGGTTAAGTAGACCCCCTGAACGATTCTCTCCTTCACTATATTATTTATTGATGACTGATTCTGGTGAGCCAAAATGTTTTGAAGAAGCAATGCAGGTAGAAACTAGAAAGAAGTGCGAGAAAGGCATGGATGAGGAGATGGACTCATTTGTAAGAAACCAGACTTGGGATCTGGTTAAGTTTCCTGTAGGAAAAAGGGTATTGCAGAATAAATGGGTTTACAGGTTGAAGGAAGAAGATGGAAGAAAGAAGCAGTACAAGGCTAGACTTGTTGTAAAGGGGTTTGCACAAAAGAAAGGTATAGACTTTGATGAAATATTTTCTCCTGTTGTTAAAATGACTTCAATTAGAACTATTTTAAGTCTAGTGGCGGTAGAATATTTGCATCTTGAACAATTAGATGTAAAAATGGCCTTTCTCCATGGGGATTTGGAGGAAGAGATTTATATGCAGTGGCCACAAGGGTATGAGGTCAAAGGGAAGGAGAATTTGGTTTGCAGGTTGAAGAAGAGCTTGTATGGCCTGAAGCAAGCTCCAAGGCAGTGGTATTTAAAA
>LPNX010632063.1:1512-46512 GCA_001517045.1 Pseudotsuga menziesii
AGGAGCTATAAGGAGGGGGATTTTGGGGATTTCAGGAGAGGCCAGGAGAGGTTGGATTTTTTTTGGGGGAAATTGGACTCTGCATGAGGAAAATGAAGAGGAAAAATACTTGAGGAGGGGGACAACTCAAGGATGAGAGTATCTGTAACTAAGAAGAAGAAGAATGGAGAGGAGGCTGCTCTCGATATTATTGGTCTGTGGGCTCGGGGGCTAGGAAACCCATGGGTTTCCTAGGGCCAGCACATGATGAGAGCTGGTCGGCAGGGTGGCACATCATGTTGTTAATCAAGGCTCGGTTGGTTGGACGGAAAGCTTGGAGAGGAAGGAACCTACAAGTCTGCAGCAAAATCTTGGATTTACTACGACCGCTGGCCCAGGTATTCCAATTCCAGATAAGTATATTTTAAATTTATGTATGGTATTATTGTCTAGTTCATATAAAATAAAATTTATGAAGTTTTTTCAAACTTGTACAGCTCCTATTTCTACGTTAATATGTTTAGGGTTCATGATTGTACAGTCATGTGTTTACAAAACGAATAGTACAGACCTAGAGATAACTTGTAATATGATTTAAATTGTATTGATAGAGAACATCACTGAGAGAGAGGGAAAGAGTGCTCTACCAGTTAGGTAGAGCATTACAAAAACTGTTCCTGGTATGAGGAACAATCCAGTGGCATCTTTCATACTTGGGCGTTTTATCCTCTTCAGTTGACACGTGAAACATGGTGTTTATGTTGAGCTAAAACGTGGTATTCTCTTGGAATTTTTTTATTAATGCTTCAATCAACAAGTTGTTTCGTAGCTTCATATCTACAATATGTTGGATATATATTGTTCATGCTCGTAATCTCTGTGATCTGGTATTTTCTGTGATAGTTGTCACCATAAATTTCAATTATCCCACGTTAAACAGGGTTACTTTATTGCGATATGAATTCACGACCCAATTTATTTGATGGTGTGATGCTGGTTCTCTTTTAAATGAACTGCGTAGAGCTATCATCATCTACATAAATGTAGTAAGCCAATTTATTATAAGTATATTCAAGTGAGTGAGTAGGAATTTCAATTAAAAAAAACATTTCAAATTATAATATAAATAAGTGGCACGAAGGGCGGTAGATATAAATGTAGTAAGCCAATTTATTATAAGTATATTCAAGTGAATGAGTAGGAATTTCAATAAAAAACACATTTCAAATTATAATGAGTTTCAATGTATTTGGTGGAAAGAAATCTTCATAAATACCATTACTTAGCTTCACCGAATTGTTCAAATTGGTGAGTAGCCCCTTCTTCGAACTTACCTTATATTGCATATAAAGTCACACTATACATTTAGAAATATCTTTATGCAAGCAAGGTTACAGGAAACACTTTGAGAAAGGCCTTGTTGAGCGATAACAATAAATGTAAGTTTTTTTAATTTTTAAAATATTAGAGACCAAATTATGGAAAAATACAAATTCTATTGCTTGCTTCTGAATAGGAGTTTGAACTTTGGTGTAAAGCATTTACCACAAACTTTAGACTATGATTTTTAAACAATGACAGTTACAAGAAGTAACAAGTAATGCAACAACCTATAAACAACAAGTAATCTCACATAGAAATATAAGTACCATGGCAACAAGTAATACATTGTTTCAAGTTTGAATGTTTCATAATTTCTTTAACTTTTAGCTTTAAACTATATACAATATCACAATAAAATATTTCTAAGAGGCAGGTATAAGCAGCCTTGCTGCTATTTCACTTAATTTAATTTGTATTTATATTAAAAATAAATTAAAATCTATTACATATAATCTTTAATAATTATTTATAAATAAAATAACTATAAATTTATAAATCTAGATCATTTTTCATCACACAAACACATTATGTTTGATGATAAACGGTGAAAAACAAACTTCAAACATTCACTATGTTTTTATACTATTTTAAAATAAAAATGTTAATAGTCATGCAATAGCATCATTTTAAATATTATTTTAAATATCTTTAAAATATTTTTTTGGCTAACTATTATATTCTCAATATTTATTTTTATATTATAATTATAAATATTTATTTTTAAGATTAGTCTATCTATTTTATGTTTTTGATTTCATTATAAATTTTTATTGAAATAAAGAATATTTTTTGGCACTTTCCAATACCTTCATGATATCTAAATTATACAAAAATTTTGGAGCTAATATACATGATTCTAACTCATAACAAAATAATAATACTATTTAAACTACACGAAAGTTTTTTTTAATATATAATATTTTATGAGGTCAGAATTTTTTAAATATGTTAATATTTTAATTAAAAAAAATAGGAACTTAGATTTAACAATGTTTTGAAAACTTGAGAAGACAATTTCCTCTTTTGTAAAGAATTGAAAAAGCAAACTTTTGATTAAATTTAAAACTCGAAAGTGGAACTTCCTTATTGAAGTCGATTACGTAGTAATCATTTTTGGACTTAAACTATTCCATCGAAGTAGTTATTTTAAGATAATCATCACGAAGGTTCGGCTATTGCGAAGTGTTTTATTAGTGCTTGCATTGATATATGTAACTGTATTGCTTGAATTTTTGTAACTTTGGTTTAATATGTAAATATATATAAATGAATGGTGTTCATAAATCCTTGTTATACCAAATCAGGGATAATTTTAGGGGCGAAATTTAGTCCATGGGTTATTTTTAGGGGTTTTTTCAAAAAAAAATTCACCATTTTGCATTTTTTGAAGTCCTGTATCACCCAATTTTGATAGGGTAAACTTTTTTCACCCTAAAAATCGCCAAATTATTATATAAATGATATAAAATCCTTGGAAATTAAAATAATTTTTGAAAAATATTGCCAAACATTTTATAGTTGGCGTTTTAAGAATTGGTAAGATTTGCCAACATTTATACACTTTTAAATAAGTATGGTTCCTTAAAATCATCCATGTACCAAATCTATGACCATTAACCTTATCATAATAAAAATAACTCAATTAATAAAGATCACTTATACTTTGCCAGAACTTTGTACAAAGATTTAGATATAAAACTAAGATGTGTTTCTTTTGTCACTCCAAACTGCAAATGACAACTAGAGACTGTGCACATCTTGACCTAATCCTTTGCAGTCATGGGACTCTATCGCTGTGGATTTTGCTGGAGCTTGAAGAATGGCTTCCCAAGATTTCTCGAGCTCTAATGGAAACGTAGATTGAATCATAACATTTGCAGCAACCAAAAATACAACGCTTGATACATGAAAGAAATAGTTGTCTTGCAATAATTTGATGCATGGAAATCGGTGAAGGCATCTATTGGGAAAATATTCTTGTGCCTGAGATGATCGGTTATTACAAGATATTGTTGTGTGTGAGATGACCAGATCTATAACAGCGCGATTGGGTAGGTGATTCTTTGATTCTTCTTCACTCGTGGAGGATCTGGAAGCTTTCTTAACTAGGAATTATGGTAGGCATTACCATCATTCTTTTCCATTTTCTATTTCGCAATAAGAATCTTCAATGTAAGAGATAAGATCTTACTCATTTGAGGTGTTCAACCTTCAAAGAAACCCTAATATTCCAAACTTGGTCTTTCAAACATCTCATTGGAAAGAAATATGTGCCTCTTCAAGGCGAGTTTTCCAATGTACCCCTTTTCTAAAAAAAGTCGCGGGAAGCTCTCAGAACAAGAAGTCGTAGTTTCTACAATTTCTTTTGTAGAAATGAGTGAAGTCTGATATTGATTGTCCTGTATATATAAAGTTTATGCTCCTCACAGTCTAAAAGTTTGCACTCAGGTATCCTAATCTATCTTCTTTCCAATCCCACAGGTTAGAGAAGAATAAGATTCTTCAAGTGTGAATTACGTTGGATTTCCCAAGGTGTCTGGTTTAAGGACTGTTCAGCATAGTGAACTTGTATGGACTTCCATGTATTAGACTTCCATGTATTACTGTTTCACATTCAGAAACTGCAAAATGGACCACCGAAACTACAGTTTGTTCCCTATCTCCAACATCTTCTGAAATTTAATTTCGACATTGCTAGCTAGAGATATAATGATTGTCCTTAGGTCAACTGTTTATGATTGTATTGAAGAGGAGGGAAAAAACATGATTTGGAGGAATCGTATCTCCTGAATTATAGTGAATCCAAGGCTAAAAAGTTGACATAAGGTATAGAAGTACTTCATCTTCATTCTGTAAAAGTTTCGACTCCTCAGACTTATCGAATCGCGAGCTATTGTGAAAGCTCCAAGATGACTAGGTTTAGTCTTCTAGGGTTGTTGAAGCATGAAACCCTAATTTCCAATAGCTGCCATTGTAGTTGTATTTGGGGTGCACAATGCCGTCTTTCAGAGTGGATCTGATTCCATGTTAGTTTTTCAAAGTTAAATTACTTTGGATATTTATCTAAAAGAATAACAATCACATAAATACACACATATTTTCATCGTGGAAACCATAAAGGAGAAGACCCTTCAAACTTTCTCACAATAGTTCTTTTATAACTATAATACGAAAAAGATAAAATAACCCGAGAACAATGTGTTTGCAGTAGCTCTTTATCGCTCCTCTTCCTCTCTCTCTCTCCTAAGTCATAAGGCGCATATAAGAGAGAAAGGGAATTGTGCGACAAAGCAGGAGGGCGCCTCCCTATTTATATTATTCCGTTGAGTTGTTAACTAAACCACTAGGCCATCTAGGTTACCTTTGGGGCTGAACTAACTAAGAATACTCATAAATACATTTTACTTTATTTAATGTCGGGGCTATTTCCTCAACATACAACAGAGGGTTTACCTCAGTGACCATACACAATCATGACATCCCCAAAGGAGGAACACACATCCTCGATGGAGGTACAACAATATACAATAGTAATCTACATTAGAATATCTTATGAAGTTACAATTATAACAACCTTTAAGGGGTGTTAGGGAGTCGAAGATGGGGTTTTATGGGGTTAGGGGATGTTAGGGAGCTATATATGGGGTGTTAGGGGGTTGGATAAGGGTGTTAAGGGCATAATTTGGGGAATAAACATGCTTTACAAAAAACTTACGCTTTTTCGTTCTCTAAAACACATAGGAGTTTTGGAGAACGAAAATGCGTAGATGTTTTTTTTCTCCTACCCTTTGTGGACTCCCACTTGGATGCCTCGGGGTTTCCCATTCCTATGTTTAATAAACATGTACACGTTGTTGAATTCTACAACAATAACATGGATTGCATCTAAAAGGTCCCTCATCTTTGTGTGAACACTCAGACATAGAAATCCATGGAAATATTCAACTATTTTAAGAAACCCTATATTTGAACAATACTAGCTTATATAGACATAAATCTACATTGCCTACACAACAAAAAGAGACTATGTATAACCTTTTACTATTTTTCACCCCTAATATGTAATACTATAAGGATAAATCCCAAAGCAATCATTCTTCCTCCTCCTTAGAAACTAACACATGTGTTCCTCAACGTGTTCCATAAGAGTGGTTGGGAGATGAAATTCTCTATTCTTTAGGGAGGTATAGTTGAAACGATAACAAGTCAATATTCATTATTATCTCTCATTTTTAAGAGACTCACATATTGCTATGTTGTTAATTATATTGCACATTTTGTCATTGGATTAAAATTTGCAGCTATTGGTCGAGTGGCATTGAGATGCTGAAAGCTATCGAGGAAGGAGTTTTCATTGGTGAGGGAATGATCATCCACATTGTTCAAACTAATGTTAACAGTCGAACTCATTTACGTAACCACTTGTTACATCAATGAATTGATATTATACATTAATCAGACTGTATTACATCAATGAATCGATATTATACATTAATCACAATGTATTAAATTAAAGAATTGATATTATATATTAATGACAATGCATTAGGGTTAGGGATAAGCCATGTACACTTGTTACACTTTCGTTAATCTTGATGATCCCCTCAACCAAGTCCAAAATTAAAGCTTGTTATTTAAAAAAAAAAATAACATCGTACTAGTGCTATTTGTTATCTACAAGTCGAATTTTTAGTATATTGATTCCATTGTTTAGGCATGCAAAGTCTCCCTCGCGAAGGATATATACCTTATAATTTGTTGAAAAAAAATCATTGTTAACAAAAATTATATAATTAATCTAGTTCTAAACATTTTCAATAAATAAAAGTTATATAGTTAGAAAAATTATTCATGACTATCATTAGATTGCAATAACCCATAAGACAAAATATAATTTAGTTGTCGAAATAAAGATAGGGCATTATAGTTTTGAAATAGTTTTAGTTGTCTTTATGATGATTTGTTATGATTAATGATCTTCAGATAGAATATAAACTTTTTTTATTATTCTAATTTTTTTTAAACAACTTGGAAATTTATAGGGTTAGTTTTTCCAAATAAAATATAAAAATTATAGTGACAAAAAATGAAGTACATTTAACATACACACATTATAATAATAGTAGCAAGTTTTGAATCTTAGTGAATTCATATCTTAAATCTTTATCATTATTTACAAATAAAATTTTCCATATTTATAAAATTAAAAATAAAACTTTATTTATAACCATTTACATTAATTATAATATTAATATATATCTTTATAAAATATTATGATAGTTTGTATAATTTAATGGCACGTCATGATTTTTGACATTCTTTCTATAAATATTTTAAAAACAAATAACACAATGATTGATTATCTAATTTTAATTGAACACCATACATTATTTCATTTTAATTAGATTATAAAAATTAAAGGTATTATATTATTTTATGTAATTTTATTTTGTTATGCTATAAAATTTATATTAAAAATTATATTATAATTTTTTTATAATTTAGTTGATTTTATATTATTATACCTCCCTCGGCAGGTATATTGTAATCGATCGCAAGTCAAACTCTTTTGACTTTGTATTAGTTGCTCTCTTTTGAGGTAGGTATAAAAAATTAAAATCTGTTTTGCAAAGTATAACTTAGGGATTTGTAAAATATTTTTTCTTAATTTTGTTAAAAAACTATTTTGTAAACAACTTATTGGTGGATAGAAGATGATGTAAACTTTGGAATTTGGTATTTGGATTTGAGTTGACATGCGGCAACATGACATCATAATAATAAAATTAAAAAAATAAAAATTATATCCCATTGCCATCTGTTATAGCAAGTGGTACCATCGGAGCCAGCTGTTCTGGGCTTGTTCCCACCCAACTCCATGCGACAATTGTCATCTAGATGTTCATTACAGCAGTTGCATCAATCACAATATGGATCTATCTGACTATACCCACATGGAAGTTGCACAAGGTTCTCACCTATTTGTTCCCATGCGTCGCCTTTGGCTAGATTGCAGAGATAGCCGATAGCGGTTCTACCTGTAACAAAACTAAATTATTTCTTCTTCATTTTGACGATTTCTATTTTTCGCTTCCTTCATGTTTTTTTCTTATTACAGCCTTGGCCTCCATTGCAGCCTACGTTAATTAATCGATGCAATTTGTTTAGACTGCAAATGTGTAAAACTTTAATTCACAAAAGGAAGAATTAAGTCTGAGCTAAGCCAACCTTGGCAGCGTTGCAGAGTGAGACATCCAGATCAGGGGGATTGGGGAGGGCTGCAATGGCTTTAATTTTCCATTCCAAATCCGAATCAATGCGAGATACAGCCTTCATCGATTCTTTTACAAGATCGTGGCTCGAGCGAGTTCCCATGCCTCCCTCCTCCCATGAATTGCTTGCTGACACCATTGTATCCGCCTCACCATAACTCGATTCAGAGAACCGAGATTAAAGGATTTGATGTAATAATTACAGTCTACAATAGCTACCTATTGACCGTGTATTTGAATGTCTATTTTCAAGGCTGCATGTCTATGACACAATTGGAAATAAGTTAATACCTAGAGGGCCCAATCTTGAAATTAGAATACAATTGATATTGAAACCAGAATCCACATCTACACACCCAAAAACATTATTATCTGTATTGAAAACAAAGCGCCATGACTAACCAGCATAGGCATCAAGTCAGAATAAAAAAGTGACGATTCCTCGTCGTCAATTTTAGCTGCAATTCAGATGACATTTCCTACTTCTCCTTAGCCAAACATTCAGATCTCTCCTTCTCGTCCTCCTCTTTCTCGGCCGTGGCACTTGGAGATTGCCAAGCGAGCATCATATCAAACGTTAAACAAGTAAAAGACCTGTCACTCAATTGATTGATATATGGATTTGAAGATGAAAGCATTTTGAAACAACAGAACTCAACAAAATTGTGAGCATAATCTCCCATGGCAGAATCAAGCTTTTCCAACTCAAACTGCAGCCGCAAGTCTTCTACTGTTGTGCAAAGAGCCCTATCACAGAAATCAATATTAAAATTAATGAGAAATCAACATTCAATCCCTTACGACAGGCTAAAGTAATTCATTCATTTGATGTAAACCTCAAAAATACTACGAAGAATTCACTTTTAAGAAACTATTGGCACAAGGCTTGCAAATCAGCTTCAAGTATATGCAGCTATTGTTCTTACCGGGCACATCTTGTTGCTACACTATTTGCTTTAGTTGAAAGCCCCTTCATCTTTTCATGCGTTGTAATAGTGTTAATTCCCTGAACAGAATGTTGCATGCTGTTATTATTTTCCTCTACATCTGCATGTTCTGTACACCAAAGAAATTTATCCATGGTTATGCAATTGGGTTTACTAGAATAGACTGGAAAATGCAGATCTGAAAACAAAAACAAATCCAAACCTCAAGAGCATTGGCCAGCTAGTCTCCTGGCTGTAACAGGAAATGGACAGAAGCCTTCGTAGTATTCAGCCACGTGTCATTTACATGCACATTGACACATAAATCAAACGTGGCACAACTCTTTTGGCGCTCAATGAAAGAAACGGAAAATGTTTTGACGACAAATTTTAATTTACAAACTTGAAGCTTTTGCAGCGAAAATGTCTGACCAGCCTCTTGTCTTTTGTATTTCTCGTTGGTTTTGGGTAGCACATTCATTGTTTTATAGTTTTCAATTTTCTTACATACCTATTGTCTTTTGTATTTCTCATTGGTTTTGGGTAGCACATTCACTGTTTTATAGTTTTCAATTTTCTTGCATACCTTATATCTCTTACACTTTTTGGATTCTGGTTTCACCTTTTTATCTCCTGAATTATGGTTCTAGATTGTATCAACTAAATCCATTTTGTTACGTTCATGCTCAAGCCTTTTATCCTCAATGCTGCAGGTCATAAAAGCCATGAGAAGATGAGTTTAATTATCTGACAGCAATATCTTCATTACTGTGTAGTGAAAACCTTGCAATATCTTCATCACCCTGTAGGGAAAACTTTGTAGAAGGTAGAAACTCTATGCTTTGTTCTGGTACACTGATCCACAAAGAATATAAGTTTTATTTTCAAACGCTTATTCTGCAAACGTAACTGTAAATAGGAAGCGCCATCATATGACACCGCAGAATTCTCTAATCTCAAAGAGAAGTAGGCCGGACATTGACTTCTAGTAACAGGTGGTACTAGATCTCAATAGAGATCTGCAGGATCTGCTCCAACTCCTGCTCCATTTTTGGAGAACTAGTGATGATATGGCCACGATCGTATGGCTTCTCTGGTTAACTTGTGGTTTAGGGACCCTTTTTATTTACTATTTTCATCTGTCAAAGCAAATCTACATGCTGGATCTGTCCTATTACAAAGCACCTCGGGAATGGAGAGTTTCGTTCGATCATTTAATAGAACATGCTGTGATTTCACAGAAATTGACAGCAAAAAGTGTGGAGTTTCAGAAAAGGATTCTTGAAAGAGCTGCTGTGAGCGAATTTGTTGTTGTTCCTCCGGCTCTGCATTGCTTTCCGCCGAGGTTGACACATGAGACTTCTCGTAAAGAAGCAGAGATCGTCATGTTTGGCTGTCTTATAAGGTCTTCAACCTGCAACTTCTCACACCTTGATTTGAACGTATAACTTTTTTTAAAAGAAAAGTCTTTAATTTGAACCTATTACTTTTTAAAATAAAATTTTAACAATTAAACTCATTCAAATTATACACATATTAAATATTGTGTATTTATACAAATATTAAAGACAGTGTATTTAGAAAATTTTACTAACATCGCTATATTTTAGTAAATATATATTTTACTAATTTTTTTATAGATAAATGATAGATTATAGATTATAGTGATAGCTCTTGCATTCTTTTCACCCAAGTGCAAGATATTTGTATAGAGTTTATTCCAGTTTTTATATAGAATTTGTGACGATTGTCTAAAAGAATCTGATAGAGTGATCACATATTTTCAACCTTTTGTAAATTTAAATTATAAATTTATAATAAAATATAAATAAACTATTCTCACAACAATGAGATTAATTTATAGTCTTATAAGCTATTATTTCTCATTTCCTATTTATGCTAGTCTATAAAGAAACTTGCATATTTTTATAACATAAGTCAAGAATATTACTAGAAGTATGTAAGGAAGCTTGAATATGCTTGTTTTATGCTACATTGCAATAACCTATATCGTATTTAAATGGACATTTTTTAATTCATTTTTGTTTTAATTTCTTTCAAATTGTAATTATATTTGTTTTATCATATATTTTTATAGCAAAATTATCCTATTGCTATATATTTTCAATCTCTTCTTAGGAGGCAAGTACTAAGCAACTTTGTTTCTTCTTCCACTTGTTTTATAATTATATTGAAAATATTTTTTGTAAATTTTAATTTATATATATATATAAAATAAATTATAATCTTAATTATAATCTTTAATATTTATTTATAAAATAAAATAACTCTAATTTTTAATAAATTTATAACTCATATTCAATAAATCTAGATCATTTTCCATCACACTAAAACATTATGTTTGATTATAAACGGTGAAAAACAAATTTCAAATATTCATTTTTTTTTTTACTATTTTTAAATAAGAAATATTAATATTCATGTAATAACATTATTTTACATAATATTTCATGCAAATTTTTGTTAAATGTTATATTGTAAATATTTAATTTTAAGATTAGTTTATTTATTTTATATTTTAAACTTTACTAAGAGTATTTTCATTGAAATCAAGATTTTTTTATATATAAAATCAAAATTTGAAATGTTTTACTTGTGATTTTGAATCTATAAATAGATTCAACATTCACTAAAATTTTCATAATACTCAAGTTATGCAATTTTTAGAGTTAATATATTATTCTAATTATTTTTGAAAGATTTTCACTCAAACTTAAAACAAAATAATAATATTATTGAAATTATAAATTAGTTTTTTAACATATAATATTTCATGATATCATAGTTTTTTAAATATATTACTATTTTGATTTAAAAAATAAAATCAACTCTTATCATGGTTGGATTTAAATGTCACCTTCTAAGAGCAATGGGATTTGATCTTGGGCGGCCAAGCAAATGAAACCCCTGTCAACCGTTTGCTCTACCGAAATTTGACTTATTTGTGCTTGCATTGATAGATGTAACGGTATTGTTTGAGTTTTCGTAACTTTAGTTCAATAAATAAATATATTTAAATGAATGACGTTTGTAAATCATCATCATACCAAATTTAGGTAGATGAACCTTATAATAATAAAAATAATTTAGTTAAAAAATATATTTTATTAACTTAGTGTGATAAGGTTAGAAAAGTAAGTAACTCTTGAATAGAAATTTATTTCAATAAACTTTATAACCTCTCTACCCATACTAAGTCACAAGTTACTAGTAAATCTTTACTAGCCCATTCTTAAATATATTATTGAAAATTTACTATTTCCATACTCTTAAAAAAAAAAAATTATACTTGGACACACCTATGTACAAAAATTTAGAAATAAAACAAAGACGTGTTTCTTTTGTCAGTGCAAACTGCGAACGGCAATTAGGGTTTGTGCACATCTTGACCTAATGCTTTGCAGTCATGGGACTCTGTCGCCGGGGATTTTGCTGGAGCAGAAAGCATGGCGGCCCAAGATTTCCCGAGCTCTAACGGTAACGTTAGATTGAAGAATAACATTTGTAGCAACCAAAAATACAACACGTGATACGTCGGAGAAATAGTTGTCTTGCAATAATGTGATGCGTGGAAAACGATGAGGGCATATAATAGGGATTAATTGCTGCGCCTGAGATGACCAATTCGATAACAGTAAGATGGGGTAGGTGATTCTTTGATTGTTTCTCACTGGTGGAGGATGCGGAAAGAATAATGGTAGGCATTAGTAGTTACCATCAGGCTTTCTATTTTCTATTTTGCAATAAGCATCTTCGTTATACGACATGAAATGCTTACCCTAAGTAGCCCCACGCTGATATTGCCCAAGTATGGGTTGGACCACTTAGTTATGGTGACAGAAAACCAATTCGAGTAGAGTGGAAAACCTTAGACAGAACTGTATAGCCACTTCCTAGGTCAACGATAGTGACCTGGTGTATGGTGAATAAGATAGCTGCCACTCAGCTTACCCGTTGGTATTGAACAAATAGGGCAGTATATGGTGATAGAACCACATGCATGAGAAAACCATGTAATAACAAATTCATAAAAGCCAAGCAAAAATTTAAATAATTTTGTGGATATTTATTTTTTGTGTTAATTTTTATTTTTTTAATTTATGTTTACATCTCCAACTTCTTGAAGTCGTTTTGGGGCCATGCTTCACATGTCTGTATCCTTTTAGCTTCAACAAAATGATAAACAAAGGTTTTGAATAATATTATTATGGATTTTCTTCGAAAAGTATAACCATTGAAGCCTATGCATTTGGAAAAATATAGCTTTTATACATGACTTAAGTATAAGTAACCTTAGCATAAATCAACATAGCCCATTTGAAGTTAATTTTGGATATCAACTTGCAATGTCAAAAGAATTTACTATCTTACTCTATGCAATCATCATGGGCATCTATATATCATCACACACAAGAAAAATTGTCAAAGGCATATATTTTAAAAAGCAAATTCATAATCATATTTAGCATCATAATGTTAATGATATTCTACAACAAATATAAAAGTGTAATTCCTCAAATGGAAAGTACTAAATCTCACAAAAAAAAATTGTATTTAGGGTGAAGGTTTTACTCTACTTCCAAAAAGAAAATTTCAAGGATTAACATTATAAGCTTAAGAAAATGAGATCAATTCATACACCATTATTGAACAACATAACAACAAATTCCTTTCATGTTGATTTACCACTAAACCTTAATCTTCATTTCTCACTAAACCTTAAAACACATTCAATATTAAATGTTTAGTTGTAATATCCTGAATTTTGGACCTACCATTTATAGGCATGAGCCTATTGACCATACTGATTATATTGATGTTTTATTTTATATTGTGTCAAAGACCCCACTGCATATGAACATGATGATTTGCTCTGTATATTGGGCGTAAGCCAATTGTTGATGATATATAGGTATATATATGTTTTGTGTTGGGCGTGGACCCTAAAGCATATGATTGATGAAATGTTTGTGTTGGGCGTGGAACCTAAAGCACATGATCGTGAGATGTTTTGTGTTGAGCGAAAAGCTCTGGAGCATTCCATGTTGGTGTTGAGTAAGAGCTCTGGAACTGCACTATGTTTGTAACTCCATGTTATAAGCGTTGAGTATGGGCTCTGGTAAGCGCTAGGGGTTACTACAAATATTAAAATCACCTCTGAGTGAAAACAACTCGAGGAATAATATTGATCTAATCATACTTATTTTTAAGTGATTAAATGAAATTTTGAATTTTTGTATTTTCATCAAGTACTAAAGAACTACCACGTTATACGAGGGAAATCCAACATGCAAGGATGTTTAGAGTTTTCTATCCTAGTAATCCTAAGCCATCTATCCACTTGACCTTCATAAAGAAGTGTCCTTATGTCTAAGGGATCATGACACATGATGCCCAAAGACAAGTGTTAACAAGTATTTTAATACTATGTATTTTATACATAGTATGTATAAAGAATTAATTATGATCAATTATATAATTGAATAAAGAAAGACGAGAAGCTCCACCAATTATTATTTATTATTAAAGGATTAATAAATAGTAAAATAACTATGAAAGACTAACTAGGAACTAGTGAAAAGTTCCTATGTTAAGCATTGAAAATTACCCCAGTAAATTCAAAAGGGTTAAATCAAGAAATCAAGGATTTCTTGATTTAACTGCCCCTTTGACTGAAAAGTATGCCTATAAAGACTCAAGCCAAGCAAAGGCTTGGGGGTTTTGATTTTTTAGAGAGGAGAATTATTATTCTGCCTATTTTTGCTCTCAAGTGTTTTCTTGGATAACTTTTCCTGCAAGAAAAAGAGGATTGATTCAGAACTGATTACTCGTTAGGAAACCCTACCTTACGACCTCTAAGGTACTTGCATGTAGGAGTCCAAATCGAGGGGATCCGGATTAGAACCAAGAACGGTTCCAGGTCGTGGTTGGGAGGAACGTGGTAGTTCCCAAGGGATTTGGTAATCAAACATAGGTCAAATATGCATCATAATTGTTAATGCTAGTTATTTAAGTGTGTAGGTGCAGCCATTGGAAAATCTTCAGATTCAGGTATGAAACCCTTGAAGGCCTATTCTATTTATTCCCAAAGTTTCATTGCTATTTATGTTAAGTAATGGCTGTAATGACATTTCTAACCCTAATGGCTATGTTTTATGGTTATCAATCTACTGGGGTTGTATATGCACTTTATTAATCATAGCCTGGAGAAATTTTATTATATGTCGTACATTACTAGGGTTTGCACTTTGAGTGGAATTTTCTAATTATCTCCGTGTTTAGATATGTGCACCATACCTAGCTTTTGTTACCAGTTAGCCTATTCTACAAGTTGCATTACTCTACTGACATATTTCATTTATGAGCAGAGGGTTGTTTTTAATTCAAGATTTGTTCAGAAGTACAGGTTAAATATATATATAGAATTACATATAGATATTAGTATTTAAACAGTTTTATAATTAATGTACTATTCAATTTATTTATAAATTAAAGTACAGACAAAGAAGACTAAATCTAAGATAATAACTCATTAAAGACCTTCTAAGGTCTGCTCTACTTAATCATGTAGAAACAAATTAAATATCATAACATTCCATTTTAATAAACATACTCATAATTAACCAAATAGAGAAGGCATCGTGACCATCCATGTGGTCCAAGATCAAACATATGTCTTATTATATAAAATCTACAGTCCAAATCGCATCCATTTCCATAACTCAAATCTTTTATTCACAGTCCTATTATTATAGTCATCCATTATAAAAATATAAATGGTTTTAAAGGTCCCATTTAAATCTATCTACACATAACCAAACATACCATATTAACCATTTTAAATAACTAAAACCCATTTTTCCAATAAGAGGTCACGACATCGAATCCTATAGACATCTAGACTCACTAAAATAACATTAATAAAACCATAAGCATTCCATATCGAAGCAGTAAGCAATCGCATAACCATTTTCTACACACACCATGCTTTACATCTAAAATATGTAGGCTACGTTTCTAAGCTAAGCGACAATCCTTTAAACAAACAACACATACACTAACAGTGACGTCGTAAAGACCCTAGTTATAGCCTTGGCCAAGTTCCAATATAATCACATAGTCATGCTATTAAACCAAATCAATATTGTGGGTTGTCATAACCCTAGCTGTTACAGCCCAATTCTTTTCAAGTAAACAACTTACATTTTAAATGCCAACTAAAAGCTATCATAGTCATTTGGAGAGGCACATGCCATTCATGGCATGGTCTACACCCATGGGCCAAAAATACAAAACTAATAATACAATACTCTGTTTAAAACACAGACCCATGTATACGCCAATGCAGAGCATGTGGTGACAAGCCAATGGGCTACGACACCATTGCTACAATGGTGTAGCCCATGGCATAATGCCCAATCTATAGAATCTTTCAACTCAACATACAAACCAAATAAACAGAGTGTTGTGCATATGCCCATAACCCAAAAAAATAATTTATACGCAGAGTAAAATTCCACAGGCTGAAGGCCATGATCGATCCCATTAAAGTCCACATAAAACACAACATTTAAATAAACATACAAATCCCAAGTTTACACAGTATTAAACGTTGGATGAAATCGTAGGTATTTCATACTAAATCATTGCAGTCTTCATATTAAAAAAATCAATGCGCAGTGTAATTACACAGTGAGGCACGGATCCTCTTTATAAACAGTCAAAGTATTAAAAAGTTAATGGCAAGCTATGATCTATGGAACCATTACAAGTAATGGTGCAACCACGGCCCAAACAAATGCCAAACCTCCCAACGAGAGTCCATTTAAAAATAGAGCAAGCTACATCGTAAACCTCGAAGGAAGAGTAAACAAGTTCCACACGAAACCCCAACCCAGTAAAGATTTCCAACTCAGGGATGCCCTTAACAAGAGGAGGCAAGTAATCTTGTTAGCAGGCTTACCATGGTTGTAAAGAAGAAGTCCCAACTCTACAGCATAACCCTGTGCAAACCTCGGAGTGCCTTCATCTCCACCTGCAACAATTCCATGATGACAGGAGAAACATGACCATGCTAGGGAGAAACACAAACAAAGAAATGCATTTTACACAAAGCTGGTTGAGCTTACCTGCGAATCGATGGGGTCGTCTCCATTCTCCAAATGCGCAGAGACTGCACTAAACCATAGTTCCAAAACCTTATTGCACAAACAACGAATGCCAAGTCCTTTCCTAAGGGTTTTCACCAACCCCGATGGCATGCATGACATCAGCTGGTGGCCATTAACACCTCCATAAACCCCAACCATAAGTTTGTGTATCAACATTAAAATAAGGCAGGTCATATGTTAAACCCTCTATACCATGGTTTCACCACCCTTTAAAAGTTAGCACAGGCTCAATAACTAATGACATGGTATGTATACCATTGTTCCAACCTTATGGTATGCACAACCCTTTAACACTATCATATAGTGTCACAATGTTTTCCCTTAGCATAAAGATTTTAGTGTTATCACTTGCCCTCTATCCTAGCTCTTATAGGTAGTATATGCACTTAAGTTGTAGTTTAGGTTTGTAGCATTTAGGAATCATGGAAAACAGATTATGCCATGATGCCCTCGCTAGGAAGAACAAGCATAAACTTACAAGCTCGTACCCAAGGTAAACCTGGAAAATAGAAATGAGAGACGAGTAAATAAAATAACAAAGAGATAAATAATTTATAAGGGAAGGACAGTAAGTAAATTCACAAATGTCTCGATAATTAAATAAGAAATAAAATTAACAAACAGAGGGCTTTCTTGAGTCGTAAAAAATAGAGTAGTAATAAAGTGCAAGGCAGAACTGGAATTATAACTAGGAACTAAATTGCATCAAGTGACCAACAATCCCAATGATGCAAGAGTAACCTGTAAGACAATAAAGAAGGCACCTTAGTTCGAATGAAATAAGTAATCCTACATAACGAAGAATAACCTTACCTCTGAAATAGTCATGGGAGAATGAGTCATGCCACTCCATCACTTTGTTCCCATCAACAAAGTTAAGTTAGCTTTTATTAAATAAACAAAGTTTACATGTGTAGGAGAAAAACAATGATCTATATAAATCATTAATTCACCGACAGTAATAACTAAGATATATTAACAGTTTAAATAAGAGAATTAAGACAAAAGAAGTAAACGAACTAATAGTCACTGAATGGATAAGAGATTAACAAGACAGTGGGCAGAATCAGAAGAGGTTGAAAGTTTAAGGAGCATCTATGTTTCCGCACGAGTACTAATGATCTGTTTTGGGTAGTTTTCACTAGCCTATAATTTTCTTTTTCAATTTTTGGGGACATTACAAGTGGCATCAGAGCCCAATTTCAATATTGAGAGACTTATGGGTACACCAAGCATTCACGCAGAGAAAATAAAGTATGATAAGAAATTTCTGTTACTAACAGAAATTTTTGTTGCTATTAAATTTTTTTGTGTTTCAGGAAATTTTTTTACAATGTTGTTCAGTTTATGAATACTGAGGAAGAAAATAGCCGATAGGAAGAAATGACCACCCCCACTCCGGAAGTGAACTTGGTGGTTGAGCTAAACTCGGATGTGTTGAAAAATTTGCATAGTCTTCAAGCTAAATGGAAGAGTTTTAGAGAAGACAGTCTAAATGAAAGAAAGGAACAATAAGCTATAAATGAAGCATTATTGTGTAACATGACAAGAGGGAGCCCGCAAGGTAAACCTACCCAGCCCACCAACAGATACAAAAGGGAACTATACCATGAGTGGGCCAGCAGCCCAAGAGAAGCAGAAAAAGAAGCTACACCTAAAGCAACTAAAGGAGATCATCATAGTCCTATTAGTGATGACGCACTTTCTCCATGGAAAAAGAGGCAGAGAAGTGATGACAGTCTTCAGGGGGAGTTTCAAAAAATAAGATCCCTGGCCTATGAAGGTGAAGTAGATACAAGAGAAAAGGATGAAGAATGGTTGTTGGGAATGAGTAAGTATTTCTAGGTTCATAACTATTCCAGTGTGATGAAGGCTAGGATTTCCATTTACAAACTAAATGGTAAGGTAGTACAATGGTGGTGAGATTTAAAACACACCAAGAAAGATGAGCTGTGAGAAATAATCTAGGAAAACTTCTGAAATATTTTTCAAGAAAAATACATGTCAGAAAGGTTCTTTGACTGCAAAGTAAAAGAGTTCCATGAACTGCGTATGGGGTCCATGGATATGGATGCATTTATAAATAGATTTCTAGATCTGTTGGATTAGGTACCGTATATCAAATAAGAGAAGGCGAAGATCCAGCAGTTCTTAGGATGTCTTCCTCCTAGTTTTATGGACAAGATAGAATCGACATGCCAAAGACACTAGATACTGCACTACACAAGTCTCTCCTCTGCCATGAACATGGGAAGTTATGACAAGAAAACCAAAACTAAAACAGAGAAAAGTATAGAAACTTTTTTAATAACCGCAAGCCCGAGTCAAACCCACAGCCTTATAGAAATCAAAATAACAGCTTTCAAGTGAACAAGAACTTCAACAAAACTGGTATGAAGCCTTATGTGCTAGCTCCTAATGGGAATAAGCACGTGGTGAGTGGAGCCAATGCTACCCCTTTAGCGATCAAGTGCTGGAAATGCAACGGGCCACATTATGCCCGAGATTGTAAGAATAAGAAAAATGGATTCTTGCATAAATTGCAAGAATAACCTACCATTGAGGATATAGTGGGAACCGCATGAGTCTATGCATAATTAGATGGCCAACAGGAAGACCATGAAGCTACAATGGTTGAGATTGAAGGTAAGATATTGAACACCTTTGTTTCAATACTTATTGACCCTGGTGCTTGCCGAAGCTATGTTGCACCTAAGATTGTTGGTTTATGTAAGTTAGGAAAAGTAACGCATGATAAAATGTGGCTAATACAGTTAGCCACCAGTATGAAAAAGAAGGTTTCGGATATTGTTAAAGAATGTGAAGTAAACATGAATGATTTCCTTACTAAGGTAAACCTGAACATCCTACCTTTAGGATCGTATGATATTCTTATCAGCATGGACTAGTTGGAATAGTACGATGTCATGCTCGATTGTTTACACAAGTCTATCTTGTGTACTGATGGCCAAGGGAACCAAGTGAAGGTTCAAGGCATCCCAAAGAAAGTTTTTGTAAGACAAATATCTGCCTTACAAGTGAAGAAGTGTGTTAGGAAGGGCTGCAAGTTATTTGCGGTGAACATCCGAGATGTAGAGTCTGATAGAGAACAATGCATAGAATACTTCCCTGTACTTGAAAAATTCAAGGACGTGTTCCTCGAGGAAATCCCCGGATTACCTCTGAAACGAGACCTAGACTTTTCCATCGAACTGACCCAGGATCAGTTACAATCTACAAAACCCTTTACTACATGAGTGCACTAGAATTGGTGGAACTCAAACTAAAATTGCAGGAGTTAATAGAGAAGGGGTATATTCGACCTATTGTGTCCCCTTGGCGAGCACCGATTTTGTTTGTAAAGAAGAAGGATAGTACGATGCGGATGTGCATTGATTACCATTAGGCTAACAAAATGACTATAAAGAACCATTAACTGCTCCCTAGGATTGATGATTTGTTCAACCAGGTGGGAGCAACCAAAATATTTTTGAAGATTAACCTACAATCCGAGTTCCCTCAGGTACGGATCCAAGACGAAGATATTCCCAAGAGCTCCTTTCATACAAGGTATGGGCACTATGAGTTTGTAGTAATGTCATTTGGGTTGGCAAATGTACCTACAAACTTTATGTGTATGATGAACAACATATTCTGTAAATATTTAGATAAGTTTGTACTAGCATTTATTGATGACATTTTGGTTTATTCCAAGAATAAAGAGGAACACGAAGAACACCTTGGCATAGTACTTCGGGTGTTGAGAGAACACCAGCTCTATGCTAAGTTTAGTAAATGTGATTTTTACCAACCACAAATACAGTACCTAGGTCACATCATATCCTAGGCAGGAACAGCTGTGGACCCGATAAACATTCGAGCTATAAAGGATTGGCCTACCCCGACTAGTGTCATTGACATTAGGTCCTTTTTGGGTTTAGCCGGGTATTATTGAAAGTTCATTGAGAACTTATCGAGAATCACTTGCCCCATGACGAATTTGCAGAAGAAAGTGAACAAGTTCTTATGGACTGACAAGTGTGAAGAAAGTTTTCAAAATATTAAACAAATTTTGATGACCACACTAGTGTTGCGGATTGTGAATCTTGATGGATATTTTGTGGTATGCACAGATGCAAGCAAGGAAGGACTAGGAGAATTACTCTTACAAAACAATCATGCGATCTGTTATGAATCATGGAAATTGAAAGAGCATGAACAAAATTATACCACGCACGATCTTGTGCTAGCGGCCATTATCCATGCCTTGAAGATGTGGATGTACTACCTCATGGGATGGAAGTTCCTTCTAAAAGACTGACAATATGATTCTAAAGTATTTATTCAATCAACTCGATCTGAATGCAAGGCAAGCCAAATGGTTGGATTTCCTGAGTGAGTATCACTTTGAACTAAAGCACATCAAGGGAAAAGAGAACAAAGTTGCCAATGCTTTGAGTCGATGAAATCATATGATATATGAGGTGACCCTGAGTCAAACTGATGTATATTTGCATGAGAAGATTAAAATGGCCAACAAGGTTTACTCATTATATGTAGAAATCCTCGAAAAGGTCCAAGAGGACCGGTTATTTCAACAACAAAAGGAGTACAAGGTGGATGAATCTAGAGTACTATGGTCCAAGGATAGATTGTATGTTCCAGATGGAGGGGACATTCGTTCCAGCATCCTCACAAAATTTCATAGGGAACCCTGCTTGGGGCACTCGGGATATCAAAAGCTGATATCTTTCGTCAAGAGACAGTTTTTCCGGCCCAAGTTAAAGGCCGACATTGCAATGTTTATGGCGAAATGTCAGGAATTCCAGCTAGTTAAAGCTGAGCACCAACACCCTTTAGGATTTCTACATCCATTTCCCATTGTGGAATGGAAATGGGAGGTTATTGGGATGGATTTTACTACTGTCTTACCGAAAAGTAAGAAGCAAAATGATTCCATCTTCGTAGTCATTGACAAGTTGTCAAAGGAAACACACTTCATCCCCATGAAATCGAACTACAAGGCTATTAACATTGTCTATATATTCCTGAAAGAGATATTTAGATTGCATGGGATACCCAAAGTAATTATCTCATATCAATATGTTAAGTTTATAGGAAACTTTTGGAGATCTTTATTCTTTGGATTAGATACGCAACTGAACTTTAGCACTGCTTATCACCCGCAAACAGACGTGGAAACTGAAAGAGTAAACCAAATTTTTGAAGACATGCTTCGAATGTGTGTCATGAACAACCCCACCAAGTGGGAGGATTACCTGCACCTTGCAAAGTTTGCATATAACAATGGGTATCAAGCTTCCACCAAGATGAGTCCTTTCGAGGTACTCTATGGATGAAAGTGTAGGACCCTGGTTACTTGGGACAATCCAGTGGATCAACTCATGTTAGGGCCTGACCAATTATTGAACTTGGAACAGTTAGTAACCAAGGTCTAGGGAAATCTTAAAGAGGCACAAGACCGCCAGGAAATTTATGCAGATAAGAAAAGGAAAGATAAATACTATCAAGTGGGTGAGCATGTCTACTTGAAAGTAAAAGAAAAATGGAGCTCGTTGAGATTGGCTAGGTGTGGTAAGTTAGCACCTAGATTTTGTGGTCCTTTTGAAATTTTGTCCAAGAAAGGACCAGTGGCTTATGAACTAGCATTACCTATGCACGTAAGATTTCATAATGTTTTCCATGCATCTTTATTAAAGAAATATGTTTATGACACTAACCATGTCATTGATTGGTCATTATTATAGGTGGAAGCCAAGGGGAAATATTCCCCTGATCCTTTGCATATATTGCACAAGACAGAAGTGCACTGCATTCCAATTTAAAGTGCAATGGATTTACTTTGAGGTAGATGAGGCTACCTAGGAAAATGAGGCCACCATGAGAAAGGCTTACCCCTCCCTATTTCATGATATCATTCGGAGTCCCTAGAACACCAGGTA
This sequence comes from Pseudotsuga menziesii, assembly GCA_001517045.1. Taxonomy (NCBI): domain Eukaryota; kingdom Viridiplantae; phylum Streptophyta; class Pinopsida; order Pinales; family Pinaceae; genus Pseudotsuga; species Pseudotsuga menziesii. The sequence continues at coordinate 24,228 of LPNX010632063.1, forward strand.
TGGTGTTGTACTAAGCGGGGAGGGATGTAATATCCCAAATTTTGGACCTACCATTTATAGGAATGATCCTATTGACCATGATGATTGTATTAATGTTTTATTTTATATTGGGTCAAAGACTCCACTGGATATGAACATGATGATTTGTTTTGTATATTGGGTGTAAGCCAATTGTTGATGATATATAGGTATATATATGTTCTGTGTTGGGCATGGACCCTGAAGAGCATGATTGATAAAATGTTTGTGTTGGGCATGGACCCTGAAGCACATGATAGATGAGATTTTTTGTGTTGAGTGAAATGCTCTAGAGCACATGAGTAATTACATTTGTGTTGAGCATAAAGCTTTGGAACACATGAAAATATAATTTGGAAATGTTGGGCATAAGCTCTGGAGCATTCCATGTTAGTGTTGAGCATAAGCTCTGGAGCATCGGATCATTGGCCATTGTATCCCTAGGTGTATTGTACAAGTACATCCTAGCATTTAGTATTCAACAAGAGCTCTGGAATTCCACTATGTTTGTAAATCCTTGTTATAAGCATGGAGTATGGGCTCTGGTAAGAACTGAGGTTTACTGAAAAGATTAAAATCACCTTCGAGTTAAAATGACTCGAGGAATAATATTGATCTCATCATACTTATTTTTAAGTGATTAAATGAAGTTTCAAATTTCTATATTCTCATCTAGTACTGAAGAAATACCACCTTATACGATGGAAATCCAACATGCAAGGATTTTTAGATTTGTCTAGCCTCGTAAACCTGAGCCATCTATCACCTTGACCTTCATAAAGAAGCATCGTTAAGTCTAAGGGATCATGACACATGAGGCCCGAAGACAGGTGTTAACAAGTATTTTATACATAGTATCTATAAAGAATTAATTACGATTAATTATATAATTGAATAAAGACAGAAGAGAAGATCCACCAATTATTATTTATTATTAAAGAATTAATAAATAGTGAAATAACTATGAAAGACTAACTAGGAACTAGTTAAACATTCTTAGGTTAAGAATTGAAAATTACCCCAGTAATTAAAAAAAGCTTAAATCAAGAAATCAAGGATTTCTTTATTTAACTGCTCCTTTGACTGGAATGTCTGCCTATAAAGACTCATGCTAAGCAAAGGATTTGGGGTTCTGATTTTTCAAAGAGGAGAATTATTATTCTGCCTATTTTTTCTCTTAAGTGTTTTCTTGGAGAAATTTTCCTACAAGGAAAAGAGGATTGATTTAGAACTAATTACCAGTTAGGAAACCCTACCTTAGGAGATGTAAGCTACTTTCACGTTGGAATCCAACTCGGGGGGATGCGAATTAGAACCAGGAATGGTTCTGGGTCATGGTTGGGAGGAACGTGGTAGTTCCTAAGTGATTTGGTCATCAAACAAAGGTCAGATCTACATTGAATTGTTATTGCCGATTGTTTAAGTGTGCAGGTGCAGCCATTGAGCAAGCTTTAGATTTAGGTATGAAACCCTTGAAGGCCTATTCTATTTCTTCCCAAAGTTTCATTATTGTTTGTGTTAAGTAATGGGTGCAATGAAATTTCTAACCCTAATGGCTATGTTTTATGGTTATCAATCTGCTAGGGTTGTATATGCACTTTATTAATCATAGGCTAGAGAAATTTTATTATATGTTGTACATTACTAGGGTTTGTACTTTGAGTGGAATTCTATAATTATATCCATGTTTAGTTATGTGCACAATACCTAGTTTTTATTACCAGTTAGCCTATTCTATACGTTGCTTTATTCTGCTGACATATTTCATTTGTTAGTAGAGGGTTGTTTCTAATTCAACATTTGTTCAGAAGTACAAGTTNAAACAATACTAACTCTAAGATAATAAATCATTAAAGACCTTCTAAGGTTTTCTCTACTTAATCATGTAAAAACAAATTAAATATCATAACATTACATTTTAATAAACATAGTCATAATTAACCAAACAGAGAAGGCATCATGACCATCCATGTGGTCCAAGATCAAACATCTATCTTATTATATAAAACCTATAGTCCAAATCGCATCCATTTCCATAACTCAAATGTTTTATTCACAGTCCTATTATTATAGACATCCATTATAAAAACATAAATGGTTTTAAAGGTCCCATTTAAATCTATGTACACATAACCAAACATACCATATTAACCATTTGAAATAACTAAAACACATTTTGCTAGGAAGAGATCCCGACATCAAATCCTATAGATGTCGAGACTCATTACAATAACATTAATAAAACCATAAACATTCCATATCCAAGAAGTAAGCAATCACATAACCATTCTCTATAAATTCCATGCTTTATATCTAAAATATGCAGGCTACGTTTCTAATCTAAGCCACAATCCTTTAAACAAACAATGCATACACTAACAGTAAGGTCGTAAAGACCCTAGTTATAGCCTCGACCAAGTTCCAATCTAATCACACAGTCATGCTATTAAACCAAATCGATATCATGGGTTGTCATAATCCTGGCACGGGGGCTTCACTTGTTGACCAATATCCTATCACATTAGTTCATATTGTGGGATTTAAAATTATTAAAAATTGAACCAATATATTGCAGGTATTGGGGGGATGAGGGGTTTAAGGTGGGGGTGGGTAGGGTGTTTTATAAGGATTGAGGTATAAAAAGGGGCGGGGAGGAGGTTTTAAGTATTGGGAGGGGGCCTCAACAAAATTATTTTGGGTCAATATCTCTAGAAATTAACGGTATTCTTTCATATCCCACAATTGCACGTGCTATGTGAGATGTTCACTAATTGAATTCCCTATGAACCCTGGTTGTTACAGCCCGATTCTTTCCAAGTAAACAACTTACATTTTAAATGAAAACTAATAACTGTCATAGTCATTGGGAGAGGCACATGCCATTCATGGCATGGCCTGCACCCACGTTGGGCCAAAAATACAAAACTAGTAATACCATACTCTGTTAAAAACATAGACCCATGTATTCGCTAACACAGAGTATTAAAGTCCACATAAAACGAAGCATTTAAATAACCATACAAATCCCAAGTTTACAAAGTATTAAACGATGGATTAAATCATAGGTATTTCATACCAAATCATTACAGTCTTCATATTAAAAAACTCAATGCACAGTGTAATTACACAGTGTGGCACGAATACTATTTACAAACAGTCAAAGTATTAAAAAGTTAATGGCAAGCTATGATCTATGGAACCACTACAAGTAATGGTGTAGCCATGGCACAAACAAATGCCAAACCTCCCAACGAGAGTCCATTTAAAAATAGAGAAAGCCACAGCATAAACACCAAAGGCAGAGTAAACAAGTGCCACACAAAACCCCAACCTAGTAAATATTTCCAAATCAAGGATGCCCAGAACGAGAGGAGGAAAGTAATTTTGCTAGCACGCTTACCATGGCTGTAAAGAACAAATACCAACTCGATGCCATAGCCCTGTGCAAACCCGAGAGCGCCTTCATCTCCACCTACAACAATTCCATGATGGCATGAGAAGCATGACCATGCTAGGGAGAAGCACAAATGAGGCAATGCATTTTACACAGAGCTGGTTGAGCTTACCTACAAATCGATTGGGTCATCTCCATTCTCCAAATCCGCAGAGGCCACACTAAACCACAATGCCAAAACCTTATTGCACAAAGAACAAATGCCAAGTCCTTTTCCAAGGGTTTTCACCAACCTCGATGCAGTTAATGGCACCAGCTGGTGGCCATCAACACCTCCATAAACCCTAAACATAAGTTTTTGGATCAATGTTAAATCAACCAATTCATATGTTAAACCCTCTATTCTATGGTTTCAGCACCCTTTAAAAGTCAGTCAGGCTCAATAATTAATGACATGGTATGTATACTATAGTCCCAACCTTATGGTTTGTGCAACCCTTTAACACTATCATATAGTGTCACAATGTTTTCCCTTAGCATTAAGCTTTTAGTGTTATCACTTTCCCTTTATGATAGCTCTTATAGGTAGTATATGCACTTAAGTCATAGTGTAGGTTTGTAGTGTTTAGGAATCATGGCAAACATAGTATGCCATGATGCCCTCGCTAGGAAGAAGAAGCATAAACTTACAAGCTAGTAACCAATGTCAACCTGCAAAATAGAAATGAGAGACGAATAAATAAAATAACCAAGGGATAAATAACTTATAATGGAAGGACAGCAAGTAAATTCACAAACGTCTAGATAATTAACTAAGAAATCAAATTAACGAACAGAGGGCTTACCTGAGTCATAAAAAACATATTAGTAGTAAAGTGCAAGGTGGAACTGGAATTATAGCTAGGAACTAAATTGCGTCAAGTAACCAATAATCTCGATGATGCAAGAGTAACCTGTAAGACAATAAAGAAGGTGCATTATATTGAATGAACTAAGTAAGCCTGAATAACAAATAATAACCTTACCTCTTAGATCGTCATGGGAGAATGAGTCCCGCCACTCCATCACTTTGTTCCCATCAACAAAGTTAAGTTAGTTTTTATTAAATAAACAAATTATACATGTGCAGGAGCAAAAAAATGATCTATATAACTCATTAATTCACCGACAATAATAACTAAGATATATCGACAGTTTAAATAATAGAATTAAGACATAAGAAGTAAACAAACTAATAGTCATTGAATGGATAAGAGATTAACAAGACAGTGGGCAGAATCCAAAGAGGTTGAAAGTTTAAGGAGCATCTATGTTTCCGCACGAGTACTAATGATCCCTTTTGGGTAATTTTCACTAGCCTATAGATTTTATTTTTTTCAATTTTTGGGGACATTACATTAGTTATTATAACATTATGAAACTCCAATTATACAGTGAAGCATTTGATAGCTTGATCCTTCAATTGCAGTGATATCTACAATGAGTTGAGTGCATTGGCTCCTTCTTATCAAGTCATTGAGAGGACAATGTTATATGCTTTCCATAAGTCTTACTAAATCCTCCAAAAATGTCAAACTAGATATTAGCTTCCTTTATAAAGGAGAAGTATTTCACATTCTAGTAAGTGCAAAAGAAATTTCCTCATATATTGCATAATGCCATATAATTTTCTTCTTCAAAAATAAGTAGTTTTTTCATAAAAGAGTCTTACGCTTCTACCTCTCAAGTAATGGGGAATTGTTTTGTTTCTATAAAAATATATTTTGTAATTGAGTAACTTTGTTGGTAAGGTCGTTCATATATCATCAATAAAAATTAATTAGGATTGTACATATTAATTTGTTAAATCTCTAACTTAGTGGGAAGGTGTGTGCATTATATGTAGTAATAGATACCACTGTATTATTGGAGTGGAGAGGTGTTTTTATGAAAGTTGTAGTTTGAAATAGTCTTTCCACCCCACTTGTAATTAATTCAATCCCTTAAATTATCAATAGATACTTATTACTTGTTATAATTTTACATGCATATTTTTCCACCACTTTGTGTGTAAGTGACCTCGACACTTTATCTTTTTTTATATTTTATTTCAATATATTTCTTCTTATTGTTGAATTTGTTCCATTTTGAGCATTAAAACACTTCAAGTTGGTATCAAATCAAGTTGTCTATTGTTTCTATTGTGAAAAAATAATTAAAAAGATATAATAATTAAAAAAAATTAAACTTTCGCATTCATAAAATTGTAGATCCCTATTTTACTATGAAAATATAAGTTTCGAAAAAAAATGTACAATCAAGAGATCACTATTTAATTTATTTTTATTTTTAAAGTTTATGTTATACCTGAAACTCTATTATCCGATTTTTCTTTTTAAGTTCATGTTACACCTAAAACTCTATTATGTCTATGATATAGTATATAAATTTTGACACACTACCAAATTAAATTAAATTAAATTAAAGATAATTTTATGTGGCACCTATAATGTGGCTTTATTTTATATGCTATGTTTTTTAATGTTATTGATGAGTTACAACCTCTATAACTTGACATACATTTTCAATCTCAAAATAGTAGTGAAAATGGGAAATCCGTAATCAAGGGAAGTTTTTAAAGTTTTTTAACCCTATTATGTTATTTGAAATATGTTTTCCATGTAATGTATCAAGGTTACAATATATACTCAAAACATATTTAGATTTCTTTTAAATGCTACATGCATATTGTTTATATGTATTCTTATAACATATGTGTAATAAATATAAGTATTTAGGGGAACTACATAATATTCATTGAGATACATATTCAAAGATATATACACATAATGGTTTTATGCATAATTGCATAAGCATAAGTATTTCAATGTGCCACATATTTAACACATGAACCACATATTTAACACATGAATTTGTAACATTAAATACTTCATAATAGGCTTTCTATTAATATACGTTATACTGGACTAAAATAAATTAACGTTGGCAAAACAACATTTTCAAATTTGTCCTTATAAATTGATTCTTTAGAATTGTACAACAACCTTTTGTTGAGAACTACCTAGTTAAAGTTGTATAATAAGAACTGGGTAGTAAAACACTATCATAAGAACTAAGGAGTAAGAATTTGCTTAAGAATATCCATAATAAGATTCAGATCAATTAGGTAGGTTAAAACATATAAATATACACCATTATTAATAAACAATGAAAATTTTTCAAACCTTTCTTTATAAAATTCATTCCTGTGAACTAAGTAGTAAACATCTTGATGAGAACTACGTAGTAAAAAATTACATGTGCAGTAAAACATTATCAAAGGAACTGAGTAGTAAAAACTATCTAGTTAATAGTTTTCTAGGAACTATGCAGTAAACATCATTGCGGACTAAGTTTCACCAAAAGAAAATGGAGCCTTGTGTCGTTATGGTATTTGTAAAAATAAACAAATATAGCTTAAGAGTTCAACTTAACATTTAAATTTTTTTTTGAGTAAGTATAGTCTATGGTTTTTAAAAACAATAATATTACTCAATTCAAGGAATTATATACAAGCCTTAGCACATGGTAATTGTTTCCAATTTACTTATTAATAAAAAATGGGATATAATTATTTAAACCTATTTGATTAATTATCTCTAACATTCATTTATCTCTTCAAAAACTATTTTCTTCCATTTATGAAAAATAAGAGTTAAACTCTTCAACATATTTTAGCATACATTACATTTCATTAACCCAACACATGTTAAGAAATATACATTTCATTGATTATAAAATTTAACAAACATATTACACAATTAAACTTATACCCATTCCCAACATAGACATTTTTAAGCAAGAAACCTATGAACACATTCCTAAAGGACTTTTTAACCAAAATAATTATGAACACATTCTTAATATTCAATTTCAGAAGTTAAAATAGGAAACATGGAAAATGTTTTAGCATTGATAAAATAAACAACATTGGAAAATTTAAACATCATTTTTTAGGAATTAAAATTTTATTTAAAAAGTTTGAAATGGATAACTGGTTGTGTGTCAAGAACACTTCACCCACAATTTTCCTCATTAATCTCTCAGCAAAACACAACCCAACCCTCGATATGAGACTCGTGCATTCACCATAAAAACATCTCACGAGTCTCATAATTTTTAAACATTAAAACTTATCAATAAGGAAAACTGGGTCTAGAATCCAATTCTACACAAAATAGTGGACTTAACCTCCTTGATTTCCCTCTGACTACACAATAGTGAGACTCATCAATGCCATATGTGCTTATAACTCCACCAATTCAACTGCGTACACCATTTGTCATTTCACTGGAATAACGAGAGGCAACAATGGACACAAATTTAATAGTACTAGACATAGAATTTGGTTTCTCTCGCTCACAATTGGATTTCTTTTACTTAAAATTGAACTTTCAGATTTCTCCTTGCACTAAATTGCCCATGTTTTCCTCATCGGGCTTCCTTCATGCTGCACTTCATCTCTCCAATTTCCATTTTGGTTTTGCATGATATTTCATTTCCCGGTGGTCTTTCCTATGTGCCACGTTTCACTTTTAATTTATCACTAAATACCCCCTTAATTACACTTAACCCCGATCATATCATAAAGTGGAATTAATTAATAAAAGGGAAATTTAGGCTTAATAAGTTAATTCATAACATAACCTAATTTTAAGATATTAAAGGTTTAAAAGGGTCATAACATGATTTCCATCCTAAGACATTTTTAACCCCTTGATCGTTTTTGGTTAATATATGAGTGGACTCTATATCTCGAGTGTACCGCCTACGGACATCCAATTGTATATTTTAATATTCATAACTGCAAAATACAAAAAGTTCATCTTTGCGGGAATTCATAGACCGTTATTATATCTTGGCATCATTAAACTAAACTAGCTGTTTCAAACTAAGGGTGTTATAGCCAAAATTATTCTTCGATGTATACGATAGATTTTGGATAGCATTTTCCTTAAATATGAAATAGTGTAACACGAAATTATTCTTCGATGTATTTGATAGATTTTGGATAGCATTTTCCTTAAATATGAAATAGTGTAACACGAAAGATTGGTGGTTAAAATTTAAATATGCTTGTCGAAAATGGTATGGATATATCTTTGAGTGGTGTAAAGATGAAAACTTTTATCTTTTCAAGTTTGTTATTATGTATATACTCTTGCTTATGATGAACCTCCATATTGAGAAGATTTATAGAGGAAAGCATGATCTTTCGTGGTCTCTTCAAAGAATATATTCCTCTCACTAATTAAATATCCTATTATGAAGAAAGGTGAATCTTGTGATGAAGGGAAAGTTGATATGGTCATTAAAATTGAGGAAGAACAAATTGTCAAGAAAAGCCGCACATTATAAAGAAACGGATTTAGCTTTCCACCTAACCATTTTCACCGATCGGACGACCTAGCTCGCGTGAGCTTTCACATCACGCATTGCTGGTCGTCCGATCGGTGCAAATGGTCGGGTGGAAAGCTAACTCTTAAAGAAACAAACAATGTTATATACACTTCACTTTAGTAGAACAACACTGAATATCAACACGATGCTAATGGCATCCATAGTTCGCATTGAGTAGTTCTCAATCATTACTATTTTATATCCCTACCATGGCTTTGCAAACATGAGACCAAAGAAAGGAGTGAGGGAAGTGGCAGCAAACTAATGGGGTATTGTGTATTACTATTTTATTATTATTATTGTTACTACAAATTTATGGTTTCATCTTCTTCCTTATCCTTTGAGTATCCTTTGAGTTAGATAAGCATTAGAGGATAGACATAAATGAAATGAGAAACATAAATATTTAAAATTTTAATTTGCATTTAAATATGAGAAAGAGGACAATCAAAATCTTTAAAATTTTGAATTTTATTTCTATAAATATTAGAATGCAAAATGAAAAATGTTTGTGATATCTACACATGATAAAAATAAATATTTAAAATTGTAATTGGCATTTAAATATGAGAAAGAGGACAATCAAAATCTTTTAAATTTTGAATTCTATTTCTATAAATCCTACAATGCAAAATGGAAAATGTTTGTGATATCTACACATGATAGAAAATGGGATGGAAAATTTGATTACCAATGCATTAATACAAAAATGAAATAGTTGGGTTGAGTTTTTTATTCTCACTTGATACGGAAGTACTTTTTGGTTTTCCAATTCATCGAATGTAGTAGAAACAATATAAGTGCTTATGAAAAGAGAATTTTGAGATTTCATTAAGTTTGCATTTATATGTATGAAATCACATCATAATCTTATATTACTAGTACATTGCATAAGGGCACTCACACGAAGTTGGTTCCACTTTTTGGTGCCACTTAAGAAATCAAAAACGCACTTCTGAAGTGCAAATCAAGAATGCATATGCATTATTGATGGTCCGTTCGGAATAACCCGAGGCCAAACACAACGCTAAGGTTTGTGAAAATGTATCGCATTTCACATATGCATTTTGTAAACGTTGAATATTGCATATGCGATATATCATTATATAGGATAGAAAATTATTGTTGGAAGGATTGTCAAATGATCACAATGGATGTGGAAGACACGGTTCAAGTTTTAAAACTAGTAAACTACATTGATAAAGTTAATGGAGTTCACACATGAAATAACAAACAACCTCGAAATCACTAAGTTTCTTCTTGTTTGGAAAGGTTCCTAATATTTGAAATATCAATGATCCATGGCTTGACTATGGAAGCCTCTATTCACCATGTGTAGGCTTTAATCATTGTCTAGCTAACTTCAAGATTGACTTGGGATAGATGAATAAAAATAGAACATTTCTATTTGAGAATTTTTTTTATTGATCATATAGGAATCAAAATCAATATATTTAAATGGTGGCAAGAAACATACATAATGAGGGGGGTCTTAAGTATTATTTCCAACAAAGACTAAAAAATATCAAAATAGGATGAAAATATATAACCAGGAAACATTTGGGAACATATTTGTATCTAAAAGAAAGCTAGATGATAAAATGGATTGGCTTTAACAATATATGATCACAGAGGGAAGTTTGGGACAAATTAAGAAGGAATAAATGGATCTAAGGACCCAATTAGGAATTAGAGAATGGAAAGAAGACACCTCATGGAGGTAGAAATATAGAGTCAGGTTGTTAAAAAAGGGGCCAAAAACTATAGATTCTTTCACAACTCTATTATACAACATCATAAACATGATAAAATAGCCTCCTTCCAAAGAATTCAAGAAAACAACCTCAGTAAATGGAAATACATTGAACATGAGCTAGAAGTAATTTCTAATCCACCTTGATCACTGATCTAGAAGGAGAGAACATGCAACACATTATTTAGATTACTTATCACATAACCAATTTGGTTAGTGAGGAGCATAATGACTAAATAATAAGGAAAATAACAATGGATGAGGTGGAGCAAGAGGTCATGGACATGCCTATAGGAAAATATCCATGACTTGTTCACCACATATTTTTTTCATCACTGTTAGAAGATACTCAAGAATGAAGTTCAGGAAGTGATATAAGAACTTAAGAGATTAGTAGGGGTCCTATCCACCTTTAATCCAACATTTCTTATATTTATTTCCCAAAGAGGATCATGCACCCCCTCTAATTTATGACCAATATAGGTTTGCAATTTCATTTACAATATCATCAGAAAGTTATTTCCAATAGGCTTAACCCTCCCATGACTCAGCTAAATTCAGTTGAAAAAATGGGATATGTAGAAGGTCAGAATATATTGGATGGAATCATAATGAAACATGAATTCATCTACTCCCTTGAGACAACAAAAAAACCAAGTATTATTCTTAAACTCAACATGTAAAAGGGTTTTGATAAATTATACTAGCAATATATTAGACAAATTCTTATTTCCTTTAGATTCTCTATGAATTAGACAAACTATATTTTGTCCCTGACCTCGTGAAACATTTTTTCAATCATGGTGAATGGATCTTCCTCTTGTACCTTTCTCCTTACAGAGGAAATAATCAACAAGACCTTCTCTCATCCTTCCTTTTCAGCCTAATGGATGAGGGATTAGAAAAAAGAATTTTGTATCAATTAATGAAAAGAAACTCTAAGTCCTCAATATCCATGAAGAGCCAACTCCTTATATTTGGGAAATTGAAGATATCAAGATAATTCTCATCTTCCTATGGAACTACTATTAACCATGAAGAACTTAATATTTTTTCTTCAACACTTCCCCTACATTTGAAGTCATTATTTCACATTTACAATATCGCATATGCAATATTGAAAAGTAAAAAATAAATAAAACAGAGGCTACAGGCCCCTCAAATATCATTTGCACAAGATCAGGACAGCGAAAAACCACAAGGGTGAAATAACGCATAAGCGATTTTCATTTTAGCTTTTTGAGGTCGAGGTCAAGGTGGATTGGCTCCAATGGCAGGTAAATGCTCTTATCATTTTCACTTAGTCTTCAATTATTTAATTTTTTCCATAATTTCATTGTTTTTATAATTATTTTAAACAAATTTAAATAAAAAATTGAATGTTCAATCAAAGAATGATTAAAAGTAAAATAACTTGTAGTTTTTTGTTTATATCTTAACAGACAACACAAATGAACAACACAATGTGGAAAACCCACCCTCTAATAACCCATAACAACCTAAACCAAACCCAAACCCGGAGGGTGAACATGATCGAAACTCACAGATTATTGTGCGTTTGGCATCATTGAGGTGCCTTAGCTCATCTATTAGAGGGGGGGATTGTTTGAGAGAGTCTTTATCCAATGCATTGGACACAATAACAGACACAATTGCTGATGCCCAATGAGGTCTGTACAACATTACCTCATACAGAGAATCCTGGAGGAAATACTACTTCGATGGATTGAGTTATAAAGACATCAAAGCCCTTAAAATTACAAAAGACTAGTTATTTTCATTATTCCGGGACCCTAGCACTAGATTGGTTCCACCCACCAGTCAACCACACATTTCCATAGACTGGTGCATTGAACCAAATATAAAGGCCGATTGGATGGATCATTGGTATATGGTCTTCGATGAAGACCCCCATGTGAATAGGGACATCCCATTTTATTTCCTTAGGAAGTTTTATGCAGAATTCATCCTAGGGAAACATGTTAACTACTTTGATCTCTTAGGCAACCAGGGTGTTGGTCATGGGATGCCCCAAGATAGGGAAGGGGCCAGGAAGGATCCTAACCGTGTGCCACGCACACCAAAACCCCCTCAGCTATATCCTCCTGCAAGTCCTATGATTGAGAATACACAGGAGGCATTATTTGACATGGCAGATACATTGCTTCAACATCGAACTGATGTCCAAGGAAATGTAGATCAAGGGGATGGCACTTCTAAGGTGGGCCCATCTCCAGATCACACAGGAGATGTAGAGTCTTTAGAGCATCGTGTTACTCCAAACCATTTCACATTGTGTGGAGGCATATGCTATGGCCCTGCTTCCGACTTTCAAGACGATGGATTACTTCGCTTTGTAAGTAAAACTCATTATTTTCATATTATATTTTGTTTCATGTCCAAATTTTCAATTGTTTCGCAATTTATTTCTATTTAATTATCTAACAAATTATGTGAACAAATATACAGCCGGTGTCCCATGGCACACCACAGTCGCATAGTCTACCGATCAACGTTGTGAACATTGATGCGGTTGTCGATATTGCTTATGGGTTTGGTTCTTCACCAATAGGGGTGAGAACTATACTTGTTAATTTGTCAACTTTATTTACATATTTAAAGTATAGATTGTAACATTCAATATGTATCCTAATTTTGATACAACATGTTTTATGCAGGTTGTCCAAGATGAGTATATTGTATCGTAGCCTATTCCCTCTTATGCAAAGGTAGATTCCCAGACACAAGTATTATTTGAAATATGCTTTTAATTATGTTTCGCTTTATTTGGAAAAATCATTTTATTTGTATCGCTTTGACATATATATATATATATATATATATGTATGCAGCCTGATAGTGAGCAAGTGGTGCAAGAAGAGCACCTAATTATGGTCGCTGTTGGTGAGGCACCAAGACCTGTGATTACTTACTCACGTACAGTAAGTAGAAATGTTATTTTGGTTTTGGAATTTGAACAAATGTACATAGAATTTTTAAAGGTTGGTAAATTAACTTACAAGTTTTGGTTTTTCTGCAGTCTCCACTGATGCGACCTATCCCTCTTGTTCAATGATTGGGATCACTAGTGAGTAGTCGGAAAAGAAAGATACACTTCTCCAAAGACTCTGGCAGTGGCAGGAAAAGGAGGGATAACTAGAATAAATGTATAGGGGGCATAGATAAATGTAACTTTTTGTTCATATGTACACACAGATGTACTTTTTGATCCACTATTTTGAATTAGGGCCATGTGGCATGGCAGTTTTTGTAACATTATTGCTATACATATATAATATAAAGCAAGGTTCAAATTTATACATATATGGTTGACTTGATATTGGAACATGATATGTGTGGTTCACCTATGTGATATAATGATATGTGTGATTCGTGCATGTGTGCTAACTTAAATGAATTTCCAATACTTAAAGGAAGAATTTACGACTCATCAAATTTTTAACATCATAACCATACCATACACTAAGTAAATTACATACACTAACAATCATAAAACTATGCCATGCATGGATGTGTAATATATACCATATCATACCCTACAATACCCTTAATATCAATCTAGATTTGCATAACATAACATAAGAATCTTTTATGGAAAAACATTTTTCATTGAGAGGATTATGATGACTAAGTATGGTGGCTTGATTTTCCTATTTATATATCTCCATATTGTCCTACATTTTATGGATTATGTCTTTTTTTTTAATTCTCCATAATATTATTGGGTTGGATGTTATACATATGTATGCATTTACTAAGGTTGCAATCATATTTTTTAATATTTCAACATTTTTCCTCCAATATTTGGATTTGATGCTTCTATTGTACTAGAATTTCAATGATAGAGGCATTATGAATGGTGCAGAAAATGTTCATTTCCATGAACATTGGTGGTGACTGAGAATATGGATGTCTCGTTGCTTGGATGCCTCATAGCCATTGGTAAGTTCTTCATGGAACTCAAGGACTCTTCGAATATCTTAAATGTCTCTATGCAAATTTTCATTACAACTCAGATCGTCCTTATCCTCACTACCAACGACTCTAAAGACTAACTAAACCATGAGGGAATAGAGCCCAAAGTGATTTCTTGATGAATTCAAGTTCTCATGCAATATCAAACTAAAAGCATTTGTCATATTCTGAAACCAAATGACCACACTACAGAGCAAAGCTTTGATGATGCTTCCAATCCAAATTTGTTTCGAAGGGTAAGGAAAAAAACATAGGGACTAAACTCACCAACACTATATGATTTCTCACCAAATTCCAAGCCGAAATTTCAACAAGAATGAATGATGGTTTGAGACACAAATATACTTTCACCTAAAGGAAATTGAACCCAATTCACAAGGATACCTAAAAATTCAGCTCTGCATTGTGCTAAGGCAAGGAGAAAAAGACAATACTAATACTAACATCATACAATTAAGTCATGAATGTAAATGTGTAATATACCATATCATACCCTACAATACCCTATGATACTAACATCATACCATACTAACACACAATAACATACCCTACATTACCCTACGACACTAACATCACACCATACTAACATACAATAACATGTACCATAACATAACATACTAACAATATGTACCATTTAACACTAAGTCATGCATGAATGTGTAATATATACCATATCATACCCTACAATACCCTATGATACTAGTACATCTTTCCATACTAACTTACATCATGTACCCTACAAACCCTAAATTGGTTGAAGTAAACCCTAGTTCCCTCTCCTAACTTGCAAATTGCTCACAAAACCCTAGTTCCATCTCATACCTTCTCAACCCTAGTTGGTGCATGCAAATTGGTGTTCATGAAATCCTAGTTGGTGCATGCAAGTATTGGTGATCATGTGTTTCTAGTTTCCTCTCCTAACTTCCATGATTTCTCACTAAACCCTAGTTCCAACTCATACCTTGGTAACCCTAGTTGGAGCATGCAAATTGTTGTTCATGAAAACCTACTTGGTGCATGGAAGTATTTGTGATCATGTGTTTCTAGTTCCCTCTCTTAACTTGCAAATTGCTCATCAAACCCTAGTTCCATCTCCTACCTTGGTAACCCTAGTTGGAGCATACAAATTGGTGTTCATGAAAGCCTAGTTGGTGCATGCAAGTAATGGTGATCATGTGTTTTTAGTCCCCTCTCTTAACTAGCAAATTGCTCGCCAAACCCTAGTCCCATCTCATACCTTGTCAACCCGAGTTGGAGCATGCAAATTGGTGTTCATGAAAGCCTAGTTGGTGCATGCAAGTATTGGTGATCATGTGTTTCTAGTTCCCTCTCCTAACTTGCAAATTGCTCACTAAACCCTAGTTCCATCTCATACCTCAAGTCAACCCTAGTTGGAGCATGCAAATTGGTGTCCATGAACGCCTAGTTGGTGCATACAAGTATTGGTGATCATTTGTTTCTAGTTCCCTCTCCTAACTTCCATGATTGCTCACTAAACCCGAGTTCCATCTCATACCTTGGTAACCCTAGTTGGAGCATGCAAATTGTTGTTCATGAAAGCCTAGTTGGTGCATGCAAGTATTTGTGATCATGTGTTTCTATTTCCCTCTCTTAACTTGCAAATTTCTCACCAAACCCTAGTTCCATCTCATACCTTGGTAACCGTAGTTGGAGCATGCAAATTGGTGTTCATGAAAGCCTAGTTGGTGCATGCAACTATTGGTGATCATGTGTTTCTAGTTCCCTCTCTTAACTTGCAAATTGCTCACCAAACCCTCGTTCCATCTCATACCTTGTGATCGGTCCACATTTGTCACCTCCCAAAATATTTTTCGCACTAAGTGTTTCCTTGTTGCTTGTTCTCCCATGACAGATGCACACCATTGGACTATAGATGCAGCGTCTCGAAGGCAAGCACCTGTAAACTTCATCTCTTCCCTTCGAAGGGCAGTTTTAATGCATGCACCAACACCATCATGCTCTCCTTTTCCATGACTAGTTTCAAAGTAGTTCCATACATGTGGCACCTTGTATTTTATGTGCAACAAACACAACCATTCAAATACACGTGCATTCTTGAACTGTCCAGCACAACCATCTGACCAAATGAAATAATGATAAAATGGTATATCCATAGCTATCACATGATCATAGAATAATTTAAAGCAATGTTGCACGTAATGGATGTCATGGGTCCAGTCGTTACTTATGTAGAAGTGACTTTCTTTCAGTATGACACATTTCTCTTCATTGCTATCTTGCCCATGTCGATACATGATATGCACCATTATGCTCACTTGCTTTGAGTGATAGTATTGACTTTGAATTTCATTTTGTGGTTGTAGGGTGTAATTTTCCGCAAAGTCAACCACTGATAGTATTGTTCCGAGAGGGAAGGTGTCCCAACATATTCTAAATTGCTCATCTTGCCACCGTGCCATATTGACATGTTGAATGTATTGTTGGATCTTTCCATGAAACTCTAGAATAAAATCACATACTTACATCTGGTACGTGAATATTAATATGTCAATAAACCACTTAAAAAAATGTGTACATGAATATTAATTTGTCAATATTCAAGAATTTACCTATGAAGTCACCAATTTAATCTTCCTGCTTTCTTTCCCATCATTTAGTTGATATGTCTCATACTGATAGTTTTGCTTCTCGACAATTGCATTCTCAAATGTTTGATCTTCACTTTCATGGATGCAATCAGACCATAAGGATAGCCCGTCACAATTGTTGCAAGAACCGTCTACACATTTTTTTAAGTAATGTGTCTTCCCATCTTGCCTTGGACACATGATGCTATGGATGAAATATCTAGAAGACATTGGCGGTACTGTACTTGAGCATTCCTGTACATGGTTAGGATGCAAAAAACAACGTATATGTGCAAATGTATGGTAATATAGGTCAAACTCTATTTGGTATCTACAACACCAAGTGTTCTAGATGGTATTGATTCTAACATACCAAGGCTTGCATTTTCCAAAAGATCTTTGCCTGATCCTTAGCTCTACGTGGGAAACTTTAAACATCTCGAACAATTGAGTTTGTGTCATGTCAAGATAATGTTTAACATGAGGTTCAGTGTTTCTAGAACCCCTACAATGTTTTAACACATCCTTCCTGTTAGAAGAAGGCCTAGTGTTATCATGCCAAAACATTTGCACTAGGCCCTTCACTGCTTCAACTAACTTCGTGTCTTTGTGGGGAAACCTACCGCTAAATGCCCATAATGTTTCCATTTGTCCCTCTACATCAAGGTTGTCTCTTCTTATTGAATATTTTTTAAGTGTATTTGGATGTAAAGGAACAACTTTTGATGTGCATTTAAGTAAATGACGGTGTCTTGTGGATCTACATACAATTGATTCAACCAATACACGACGAACCACATTTTAGTCTTGTGAACTAGTTTTTTTACCAATCGATGTGAACGCAGCAGCAAGAGATTTAACAATGTGATTACTTGATTCGATATTTTTCATTGTTGTTATGCCTAAATTTCTTCTAACAGTTGCCATATTTCTAGATTTAAGCAAAGCTAAAAACAATTGGCATTTACCGGCTTCCGATTTGTTATCAAAATATTGTTTCATTATTTGAGAAGAATGACGAAGGATAGTGCATTTAGCCACCTTACCTTCCATGGAAGTCAATCTGCTCTCGTTCACTTGTATTCATTTAGGAGTTCTCTTTCGTTTTGATGCAAAATTTCTTGTCGTTTGAAATGCTGGAGTGACGTTTACATCCACTACCGGCTCACAACTTCGATTAGGAGATTGAACCACCTAACATGGTTGTTGCTGAGTCACATTTACATTGGGAGTAACATAGTTATTGAACTCTTCACAAGATTGTCCGTTTATTAATGGATCAATAATATCAACTTTCGTATAACAAGCTTCCTTTAATGTTGCATTATCTTCCTCAGTCTCTGCATCAGGTATCTGTTTAGGGGGGATGGGAACTATTTTCTCATGTAATGAATGCCGACTATTTCTTGAATCTTCCCTTTTTTTTGTTTTTTATTTTCTGCTTCTTCCGATGTAAGCACCTTCCTTGCTGAATTTCATCATCTATTACGTACATTCCCCATTTAAATCCACCCAAACCTGTACAAAACTATGGAATTATGTAAGTAATGATAAAAAATTGCACGTCGAACAGTTCTCTGGACGCGGGTTCAGACAAATTATGTATTTTGATACAATAAAGCTAGCCAACACAACGCCACCATACATTTTCTATAAAACACATATCGCATAAGTGATATAACGCACCTCCAATATATCACGCATGTGATATTGAATTCCATTTTTTTAATGAACGGGAAGGTTTTTACATGTTTTCCATAACGCATATGCGATATATCACATATGCGATTTAGTGCATATGAGATATATCGCATATGCGATTTAGTGCTCAATGAATATATGCAATTTACATTTATCTATATGATGAGGATGAGGGTCATGAACATTGAGGGTGTCGATGAGCATGATGATGATGAGTATGAGGGTGAGGGTGTCGATGAGGATGAGGGTGAGGGTGTCGATGAGGATGAGGGCGAGGGTGTCGATGAGAATGAGGGTGAGGCTATTGATGATGAGGAGGATGAGGGTGTTGATGATGGTGAGGATGAGGCTGATGAACAATGATGATGAGGATGAGGATGATGATCATGATGATGACAATGGGGATGAGGATGACGATGATCATGATGACCATGATGATGATGATGAGGATGAGGGTGATGGTGATGATGAGGATGAGGGTGATGGTGATGATGAGGATGAGGGATGATGATGATGATGATGATGATGAGGATGGCGATGATGATGAGGATGATGATGACGATGAAGATGATGGTGAACAATGATGGTGATCATGAGGAGGATGATGACTATGAGGATGATGATGAGGATGAGGGTGATGGTGATGATGATTATGACCATGATGATGATTATGAGGGTGAGGGTGATGATGATGATGATGAGGATGAGGATGAGGATTATGATGATGATGAGGATGAGGATGAGGATGCTGATGATGTTGAGGATGAGGGTGTTGATGAAGACGATGAGGATGAGGATGATGATGAGGAGGAGGAGGAGGAGGATGAGAGTGATGATGATGAGGATGAGGATGAGGATGAGCGTGATGATAATGATGATGATGAGGATGAGGATTATGATGATGACGACAAGGAGGAGGAGGATGGTGATGATGATGAGGATGAGGGTGTCGATGAAGATGATGATGATGGTGAGGATGAGGGTGATGAACGATGATGATGAGGATCGAGGTTTATGATGATGAGGATGAGGGTGATGATGATGATGAGGATGAGGGTGACGATGAAGATGATGATGAACAATGATGGTGATGATGAGGAGGAGGATGAATATAATGATGATGATGAGGATGAGGGTGATGATGGTGATGAGGATGAGGGTGACGATGGAGATGATGGTGAACAATGATGGTGATGATGATGAGGATGAGGGATGATGATGATGATGACGACGACGAGGATGGTGATGATGATGAGGATGATGGTGATGATGAAGATGACGGTGAACAATGATGGTGATGAGGAGGAGGATTATGACTATGATGATGATGATGAGGATGAGGGTGATGATGATGATGAAGATGATGATGATGATGATGATGATGATGATGATGACCATGATGATGATGATGGGGATGAGGGTGATGACGATGATGATGATAAGGATGAGGATTATGATGATGATGATGAGGAGGAGGAGGATGCTGATGATGTTGAGGATGAGGGTGTTGACGAATATGATGAGGATGAGGATGAGGATGATGATGATGATGATGAGGATGAGGGTGATGATGATGATGATGTGGATGAGGATGAGGGTGATGATCATGATGATCATGAGGATGGGGATTATGATGATGATGATGATGAGGATGAGGATGGTGATGATGATGAGGATGAGGGTGTCGATGAAGATGATGATGATGGTGAGGATGAGCGTGATGAATGATGATGATGAGGATCGAGGTTGACGATGATGATGATGAGGGTGATGATGATGATGAGGATGACGGTGACGATGAAGATGATGATGAATATGATGATGATGATGAGGGTGAGGGTGATAATGGTGATGAGGATGATGGTGACGATGAAGATGATGATGAACAATGATGGTGATGATGAGGAGGATGATGACTATGATGATGATGATGATGATGAGGATGGTGATGATGATGAGGATGATGGTGATGATGAAAATGCTGGTGAAGAATGAGGAGGATGATGACTATGATGATGATGATGAGAATGAGGGTGATGATGATGATGAGGATGATGATGACTATGATGATGATGATGAGAATGAGGGTGATGATGATGATGACCATGATGATGATGATGATGATGATGGTGATGATGATGATGATGATGAGGATGAGGATGAGGATTATGATGATGATGATGAGGAGGAGGAGGATGCTGATGATGTTGAGGATGAGGGTGTCGATCAAGATGACGAGGATGACGATGAGGATGATGATGAGGATGAGGATGATGAGGATGAGGGTGATGATGATGGTGATGGGGATGGGGATGAGGGTGATGATGATGATGATAATGAGGATGGGGATTATGATGATGATGATGATGATGATAAGGATGGTGATGATGATGAAGATGAGGGTGTGGATGAAGATGATGATGACGGTGAGGATGAGGGTGATGATGAGGATGAGGATGAGGGTGATGATGAAGATGATTATGAACAATGATGGTGATGATGAGGAGGATTATGAATATGATGATGATGACGAGGATGAGGGTGATGATGGTGATGAGGATGAGGGTGACGATGAAGATGATGATGAACAATGATGGTGATGATGAGGAGGATGATGACTATGATGATAATGATGAGGATGAGGGTGATGATGATGAAGAGGATGAGGATGAGGGTGATGATGATGAGGAGGAGGAGGAGGAGGATTATGATGATTATGATGGTGATGAGGATGGCGATGATGGTGAGGATGAGGGTGTCGATGAAGATGATGATGATGACGAGGATGAGGGTGATGAACGATGATGTTGAGGATCGAAGTTGATGATGATGAGGATGAGGGTCACGATGAAGATGATGACAAACAATGACGGTGATGATGAGGAGGATGATGATGAGGATGAGGGTGATGATGGTGATGAGGATGAAGCTGACGATGAATATGATGATGAAAAATGATGGTGATGATGAGGAGGATGATGACTATGATGATGATGATGAGGATGAGGTTGATGATGATGATGACCATGATGATGATGATGAGGATGAGGGTGATGATGATGATGATGAGGATGAGTATGAGGATGAGGTTGAGGGTGGTGATGATGATGATGATGAGGATGAGGATTATGATGATGATGATGATGAGGATGAGGATGGTGATGATGATAAGGATGAGAGTGTAGATGAAGATGATCATGATGGTGAGGATGAGGGTGATGAACGATGATGATAAGGATCGAGGTTGATGATGATGAGGATGAGGGTGATGATGATGAGAAGGATGAGGGTGACGATGAAGATGATGATAAACAATGATGGTGATGATGAGGAGGATGATGAATATAACAATGATGATGATGATGATGATGAGGG
>LPNX010632063.1:51512-95464 GCA_001517045.1 Pseudotsuga menziesii
GTTGAGGAGGATGATGAATATGATGATGATGATGAGGATGAGGGTGATGATCATGATGATCATGATCATGACCATGATGTAGAGGAGGAGGATGAGGGTGATGATGAGGAGGATGATGACTATGATGATGATGATGAGGATGAGGGTGATGATGATGATGACCATGATGATGATGATGACCATGATGATGATGACGATGATGATGATGATGATGATGATGATGATGACCATGATTATGATGATGAGGATGAGGGTGATGATGAGGAGGAGGAGGATGAGGGTGATGACGATGATGATGATGAGGATGAGGATGATGACCATGACGAAGCTGATGTAGATGAGGGTGATGATGATGATGATGAGGATGAGGATGAGGATGATGATGATGGTGATGAGGATGAGGGTGACAATGAAGAAGAAGATGCTGATGATGATGATGATGACCATGATGATGATGATGAGGATGAGGTTGATGATGATGATGAGAAGGATGAGGGTGATGATGATGATGGCCATGATGAAACTGATGAGGATGAGGTTGATAATGATGATGACGATGATGAGGATGAGGATGATGAGGAGGAGGAGGAGGAGGAGGAGGGTGATGATGATGATGATGACAGTGATGATGATAATTATGAGGATGAGGATGATGATGATGACCATGATGATGATGATGAGGATGAGGGTAATGATGATGAGGAGGAGGATGAGGGTTGTGATGATGATGAGGTTGACGGTGATGATGATGACCATGATGAAGCTGATGAGGATGAGGGTGATGATGATGAGGAGGAGGACGAGGAGGAGGAGGATGATGAGGAGGAGGTGGAGGATGAGGGTGATGATGATGATGATGATGATGATGATGAGGATGAGGGTGATGATGATGAGGAGGAGGATGAGGGTGATGATGATGATGAGGGTCAGGATGAGGATGAGGATTATGATGGTGGTGATGATGACGATGATGAAGCTGATGAGGGTGAGGGTAATGATGATGATGATGATGATGAAAATGAGGATGATGATGACAGTGATGAGGATGAGGGTGATGATGATGATGATGATGATGATAATGATGATGACCATGATGATGATGATGGGGACGAGGGTGATGAGGAGGAGGAGGAGGATGAGGGTGATGATGATGATGAGGTTGACGATGATGATGATGAGTATGAGGATGAGGATGAGGATGATGACGATGACGACAATGATGATGATGATGATGACCATGATGAAGCTGATGAGGATGTGGGTGATGAGGAGGAGGAGGAGGAGGAGGATGAGGATGATGATGATGACGATGAGGATGAGGATGGGGGTGATGATGATGATGATGATGATGATGACGATGATGACCATGATGATGCTAATGAGGATGATGATGATGATGATGATGAGGAGGAGGATGAGGATGATGAGGATGATGAAGATCATGATGATGAACATGATGATGCTAATGAGGATGTGGGTGATGATGATGATGAGAATGAGGGTGATGATGAGGATGAGGGTGACGATCAAGATAATAAGGATGAGGTTGATGATGATGATGATGATGCTGATGAGGGTGACGGTGATGACGATGATGATGAAAAATGATGATGATGAGGAGGAGGATGAGGATGATGACTATGATGAGGATAATGAGGATGAGGTTGATGAGCAATAATGCATTAGGAGAAAAAAAATTATTTAAGATAAAACACATATGCATTATATCTTTATCATATCACATACGCGATATGAATAAGCTATAATGCATATGCATTATATGGCATATGCGTTATATCGCATATGCGTTATAGCTTATTCATATCGCATATGCAATATGAATAAGCCATAACACATATGTGTTATATTGCATATGCATTATTTTAAAATTAAAATAATTGGCAGGATTAAGGTTTGCCATTAGGTTCATAAGTAGCTTCGGAATACCAAACCTATTGGCTAGGACAAATAAACCAGGGCTATTGCTTGTCTTTTCGAACTCTATCAATATGTTCAGTTTAGATGGCATGTTTTGATATGACATACACAACATTTTTTTATGAAAATATAGGATATTGTAGAGTACGATCTTACAATTCTGAATATGTAATTTTTTCCTTCAAAACTAAGTTTTATTTCTTTATAATTATTTTTCTAAATGACACACGTTAGTTTTTGAAAATACATACATCGATTGCTTGTTATATAACTTTTGACTTCCATCACCATTTCACAAAAAAACTATATGGTGCACTAGACGAGATCAAGCTCTACAATCTTCTATTTAGAAGTCAAGCATTTCATTAATTTTTTCCCCTAAATTGTTGCACCCACACATAAGGTTTTAATTTCAATCTTTCCTGACTTCAATAATTAATAACTAAAAAAATAATTCATGAAAAATTCTGAATAAATAGTGTTGCACTAGGCCCATATGTCCTTTATATGTCTGCAAGATTTTATCCCAAATGGACATCATTTACCTCATATATTGCTGCACCTGCACAAACATATATGTTAAGATGTGCTGAAAATTTGAAAACCCACTTTCATGGAAACTAATTTTATAATCATTTACACACATTTTCTTTGCATAAATGCTATATATTATGAAATCTGATTCAATTTCCTATCTTTTCTCTTTTTACTTCATCTCCAAATAAGTTAGGGAAGTACCCGTAATTGTCACCTAAAGTCATAGTTTTCCATTTATTCTAGTATTATGTGGCACCTAAAATGTCTTTAAAGGAGTCTATGATTGTGCATTAGCCCATAATAATATTCAAGAAATTATCAAAAGGGAAGTTGATGGTGGGTGGAGTGATTATTTAAATGGTTACCTGTATGGGTGGTAATGAGTTGATGATTCTCATTATCTAAACAAACCCTATTGGAGAAGTTTTACTAATCCTATTAGCCATGTCATTGAGTATATTATTCACAAAATTTTGAAAGTGTAATTTGAAAATCTATCATGGGTAGTGCTCCATAAAACCCTTTCATACGATTATTTAAATAAATCCTCACTATGAAGTCAAATATGCCTGAAATAAATTCTTATTGGAATTTTTTTTATATCCTAAATTTCTATCTATAAAAAACATTAACCTTATATTAGTTGAGAGATGTGGCCCAAAACAACATATAATGTTATGTCTAGAATGATACTTATGCTAATGGGGACAATAAAAAGGAAGTGGTCTCTCCTACTAGCATTATGGTTGATTGGTTGTAGTGTAAATATGATTGTTGATTATCCTCCCCCTTCGAGTTTGCAAAAAATAAAATAAAAATCTATAAGTGACAGTACATAACAATACCCCTTTCACATGGATTTCTAAAAATTTATCATATCGTTGGAACACCTAAAAACAATATGCCTCAGAATTTTTTGTATCACATAAATTCCTTTATATACAAAAACAATAACCCTAAGAAATGTGTGCCATAACAATGTATATCAAGTACCAATATACCATGTTCCTTATGACATTTCTCCATATTTTAAAAATTGGTTTCCAGTTTGAGTTACCACTGTGGAAAATATCAAGAAACATAGATAGAGTACCAAGTACTTGAAATTCTAAGTAGATATCCCCATAGGATAGGGTTAATAATTCTAGATTATAAAAAATCAGTTATAACCAAAACTAGATCCTTTGCATGCAAGCCTAAAGACCAGATAAGGTAGAGAGATAGTCAAAGAACATGGAGTAAGGGAAGGAGCAACAAAAAAATTAGGAATCATCATACATTATTATAGGAAGGTTCACTACCTTTTCAATAGATTCGGGGTATTCCATTAGGCTCGAGGACTTGTCATTCAGTTGAAGATCTAGTTTCCTATAGAAAATAAGATCTATATTGGTCTCTCAAGAGAAAAGGGTTTACCAAAGACCCTTCTAGTAAACTCAAAGGTAACTTAGAAATAATATTAGTATTAATATCCATTTGGTGTTTTTCCATGCGATGAATACAACCCTCCAATCGATCCATCGACACAGTGAGGTCAATTCCCTAAGCGCCCTCCCATAACTTTCCTTTCATGTTCTCTATTATTACCTAATCAAGCAAGGCCTTACTATAGAAAATAAGTGTGATAATTTTTATTTACTGAGTCTCCCTTGTCTGAGTAGTACCAGATTCATCCACGATTCTTCCCAAATCTGAAATTTGGCTCCCCAAAAAATGATCATGCAAACTATTCGAGAGACAGGTTCCATATATTAAAGTTAATGAAACATCGAGGGAGGGACCATCCTAGAAAAAATATCTTTTCTTTCTCCTATTCATCAAGCACATGAGGCATGTGTTCATAATGATCTCCACCTTGGAGCTTGCGCTTGGTCTTCTTAAATGAAACCATTTTCACAACGAAAAATAATTCAATATAATTGAGGACCAACACTAAGAGGAATGATGTAACACACCCAAGTTGACACCACAGTAATTGGGGCATGTCATGAGACAAGCAGGAATGTTCAAACAAAAAGTTTCCTTTGGATGGTAAGAAAGTCAAGATAAATCACCAAGTGGCATGGGAGAAGTGCTTATTGGGAATAAATCCATGGAATCATGGATGGTGTGCCAAGAGAGATAGGGAAGAGAGGAACATCGATTGGGTGGATCACGTTGGCATGAGCCATGAGCCCAATTTAGCAAAAAATACCAAGGGTGTCAAGGAGTCTTCTTGGAAGTCCACGGTTAGACACAATACAATGGTTAGAAAGACATGTTTTTTCATGGGTTGGAGTGCGACAGAAGGAAGCACGCCCATGAAAGCAAGGTAGAAACAAGCATCATGGAAAAGGCATGTTGGATTGGCATGTAACAGCTTGAGTGTGTACTATGCTAATATTGTGAACACTTAGTGTGTGGAGTGGGGAAATATACAAGGAAAAGTCCTAGGTGACCACACGTATCTAAGATTTAAATTATAATGTAATATCCTAAAATTTGGACCTAAAACTTATAGGCATGTGCCTATTGATTATGACGTTGACTTGATATTCTATTTTGATATATTGGGTCGAAGACCCCACTACATATGAATATGATGATTTGTTTTATATATTGGGTGTAATCCAATTGTTGATAATATATATATATATATATATATATATATATATATATATTCTTGTTGTGTTGGGCGTAGACCTTGAAGCACATGATTGATGAGATGTTTTGTGTTGAGCGAGGAGCTATGGAGCACATGAGTACTTAATGTTTTTTGTTGAGGAAGGAGATATGGAGTAGATGGGTGATTGATGTTTTGTGTTGAGCGAGGAGCTCTGGAGCACATGGGTAATTAATGTTTGTGTTGAGGGAGGAGATCTGGAGCACATGATTACTTACATTTGTGTTGAGCAAGAAGATTTGGAACACATGAAAAGACAAGATTTGGAAGTATTGGGAATAAGCCCTAGAGCCTTCCATGTTGATGTTGAGCATAAGCTCTAGAGCATCGGATCCTTCCATATCCCTAGGTGTATCGTACAATTACATCATAGCACTAGTGTTTAGCGAAGAGATCCAGAATTGCACTAAGTTTGTAACTCCCTATTAAAGAGTTGAGTATGGGCTCTAGTAAGCGTTAGTGGTTACTGAAAATAATTTAATAAATTTTGAGTGAAAATGACTCGAGAAAAATATTGATCTCATCAGACTTATTTATAAGCGATTAAATGAAATTTCAATTTTTTGTATTCTCATCAAGTATTGAATAAATACCACATTATATGAGGGAAATCCAACATGCAAGTATGTTTAGAGTTTCCTAGCCTAGTAGACCTAACCATCGACCTATTTCACCTTAATGAAGAAGTGTAATTAAGTCTAGGGATCATGGTATATGATGCCCAAAGACAAATGTTAAGAATTGTTATATTATTATGTATTTTATACATGGGATGTGTAAAGAATAAATATAATAATAATATTAATGATAAAAGAAAGTAAGAAAAAATCCATCCATTATTATTTATTATGTAAATATAATAAATAGTCCAAAACCTACAAAAGTATAATTAGGAACTAGTTGGATGTTCCTAAGTTAACATCTTAAAAATTACCCAAAGTAATTGAAAATGGTTAAATCATGAAACCAAGGCTTCTTTATTTAATTGTACCTTTGATTGAAAAGTATGTCTATAAAGACTCAAGCCAAGGAAAGGCTTGGGGTTCTAATATGTCATTTCGAAGGAGTCATTTTCTGCATGTGTTGCTCTCAAGTAAATTCTTGGATAAAATTTTCCTGGAAGGAAAAAGAAGAACTAATCCAGATCTGATACACCTGATAGGAAACCCTACCTTAGGAGTTCTAAGCTACTTGCATGTTGGAGTTCAGCTCAGGGGGATCTGGATTAAAACCAAGAACGGTTCTGGGTCACGGTTGGGTGGAATGTGGTAGTTCCCAAGTGATTTGGTCATCAAAAACAGAGTTCAGGTCTGCCTTTGAATTATTAATGTTGGTTATTTGAGTTTGCAAGTTCAACCATTAAAAGAGCTTCAATTTACATGTATGAAGTCCTAGACTTCCTATTCCATTTTCCTAGAATAAATGTCGGCTATGTTAGGTAGATGATTACATTGCATTTCCTAACCCTAAGTAATTGTTTATCTGTTTAAATCTTCCAGGTTTTGCATTTTAAAATATTAACCCCAGGTTGTAAGTGATTTTTTATACCAGCTTTATCTGAGGTTTATTCATCAGTTTACTTTTGTAGGTTTTATTTATTTATAAATTTTTATCAAGGGTTTTGCACCCTAGATTTGATTTATGTATTATTTATACTGATTTAAGTATAAAATAAGTTTTATTTCATAACTAGGACCTATCCTCTTTGACTCTACTGAGATATTTCATTTGTGAGCAGAGTCATGATAAATTAATATTAAGCTCACACCTAATGTACCATTTAAAAACCTAGATTAGAATCTATCTAATTAACATCAACAGTAAACAAATTAGAGTACTATTTTTAAGTATACATTAACCATTATAGAATGGAATTATGAATCTAATCAGCTAAGTACAAAACTAAAATTATTTCTAAAGTAAATAAACTAGTAAATACCTCTTGGGGTCTGAATATATAAATACACATCAACTACTAAATCATTACATTAAAATTAACATCAACATAAACAACAAACATAGTAAGCATCATGACCATTCTTTGGTCCAAAGATCAAATCTCTTTTCACTATTTAAATCCACAGTCCTAATATGCAAATCCACATAATTTAACATATGCCATAACAATTGAATAGCTCCATTTTAATATCACTCACAGCCATTGTATAAAGAGTTAACCAAAACAAAACCATAATCCTTAAATAAATGCGCTCAAATATTTCATTATGGTCACAGGAACGAATCCTGTAGACCATCGTGATATTCCCTGCATAACCACAATGCCTTCATATTAAAAACTACATCAATTAATAATAAATAGTAACCAAATAAACTTGACATTTACTAAACTAAAACTGTTAAGGTATCACAGGTCGTGGTATCAACCCCTGTGGGTATATAAACCCAAGTCGCAGGCCGTAAATAAAACCACAACATAAATTACCTAAGCAGTAATCAATTACATAACCATTCCTCCAATCCATATAACATTCAAACCATGATATTTACATTTATATAAAAGGGAGAACATGAATAAAATCTTGTAGGCATCTAAGCCTCAAATCACATCCATATAAAAATACATACTAAATAAATCAACCATGACCAAGATTCGAACCCTTTGGGTATTTGTTTACCATAATCACGGCCACATTATACATAGGGTATATGTGGGACTAAATAACAAATAAAATAAATTCGCTACAATAAAGTCGTGGGACCCTATGTTCTACACCCACACTGTAAGCACAACTACCAAAACAATTAACCAAATAACACAGACCTTTAAAAGTAAAACTACAATAACGATAGCCATTGTGGGTTTTCACCCATGGCTAATTCACATTTCCACATATCTTATTAATAAAATGAAATAGTGAAGATTTCAAACAACTAATCTATTGTAGAAACCGTGGGAAGGACTCATGCCATGCACGGAATGGCCATAAACCCACACAGTGTCAAACATTACAACTAAGGAAAAAAAACATAAACAAATACAAATAGAGAATCCACGCAAGAGAATGCCTCATCCAAACACAAGTAAATAAACCCTATCACTGCATAATAATTTACACACAGTCCATTATATTAACCATTTCCAAAAACACAAATGCAGGAATTATATTAATTACACAGTCACCATTATAGACCGAAATCGAAACCACACAGTTGTGCCAAGGGCTAGGGAACCATTCCAAGCAATGGTGATTCCAAGGATAAAAACCACCAAATAAAACATACAACTTACGTAAATGAAATGCAAAGCTTGCTAGAATCCTTAAGTTTCCTCATTCATTGTTAACAATACTATCAACTTACAAAACCCAAAACTTGTATACATAGGTCCGAAGGCATATCAAGTTCCCACAGTAAAACCCGAAACGACAACGATATAACCCAGTCCTATCCCAATGCCAAGAAGTGACAAGGTTCGCTTGTCAAGCATGCTTACAGTGGCCACATGGCATCACCCTTGAAGCTAGCAACAAAGCTCTGAGCCTTTCTTCATTCACTCACCCTACCATCTGTAAACAAAACCAAACACACGATATGAGAAGTATGACAATGAAGGAGCCACGAAACAAACATAGAATGCAATCATGAAAACAAACCAAGCTTACCTCCAGTGTTTCCTCCTTCATAGCAGAGAGCCGAGACTCAACAGACCCAACAAAATGACGAAACTGTTCATGGAACCAAGCCCTAAGCTTGGGATGCCCCAAAACCCAATAAACATTAATGGTGCTAGCTTGGTGGCAACTAACAACCCAAAACCCACTCTTCCATAGTTTGCATCCAATTCATTAACGATGGTTTCCATTCTATGCAAGGTCTTAAACCCCATCGTATAATCCAAAACCTTATGATATAACTCGCCACCATAATAGTTAATACAATGTATGGTATAATGCTTAGTTCATATATTATGCACTAACCCAAAGTCCTTCCACCATGTACAAAGTAGAACATAGGATATGTATTGTTTATACCTTAGGCTTAATCCTTAATACATTAACATGCGTTTTCCTAAGCTTAATGCTTAGTAACCATGGCATATGAAATATGCCATGGTAGTTTTTGCTATATTAAAACCCAATTTTAATCTTTAATCCAAGTTACAACCTACCAAGAAATAAATAAGACATATGTTAATGCCATAATAACATAAACATGAAACATAAATACAATTTATAACGAATTATAGGAATCACATAGATAATTCATCTAGGTTAAATAATTAATGAAGGTTGTAATTACCTTACGAGAAATATGAGTCTGTAATGAAGCGTAGTAACTAACAATAGGTGAATTTAATGATCAACACTTTTAGCACTCCTTAGAAGCAAGTCCCTATCATGAAGTATAATCTACATATGAAATAAATGAGGTGCCTTAGTTTGATGAACTAAGTAAACCTTCTAGTCAAGTGAACAATTTACCTCTCAGACCATCATGGGAGAACGAGTCCCGCCACTCTACCCACTTTGTTTCCACAAGCAGAGTTAAGTTAGAACCATATAAATAACAAATAAGACTATGGACAAGGAACGAAGCATATGATCAAGTAACGACACATACACAACAAATGTATAACTATATGAATCATAGTAGCAACAAGCATTACAACATCTCAATTAAAACACAACAATAAGTATAACTGAAAGAACGTAAGAATAGCTTACGACCAAACAATGGTACAACTAGTGTACGTTATATTCCGCAAGTATAATGATGTTCCATTAGGTAATTTTTAACCTCTGATATATTTTTTTTCAAATTTTGGGGACATTACAGGTGGTATCAGAACCCAGTTTCAATACTAAGAGACCTATGGGTGCACCAATCATTTACTACAAAGAAAATAAAGTATGTTATTAATTTTGTTACTAAGAGAAAATTTTCCTGTCATTTAAAATTTTTGAAATTTCAGGAAACCTTTTATTGAACAATTCAGTTTATGAATACTAAGGAATTTAACAGCAGACAAGGAAAGATGAACACCCCCACCCCAGAAGTAGAACTGGTGGTGGAGATGAATTCTTATATTTTGAAGACTATACACAGTCGTCAAGCAGAATTGTGAAGTCTCATAGAAGATAGTCTAAATGAAAGAAAAGAACAACAAGCTATAAATAAAGTATTATTGAGAAATATGATAGGAGGAATCCTGCAGGGTAAGCCTACTCAGTCCACAAACATCTCCAAAAGAGAGCCATACCATAAACGGGGCGGTATCCCAAGAGAAGAGGAAAAAGAGGAACATACCCATGAAGCACCAAAAGGAGATCATCACAGTCCTTCAAGTGATGAATCACTTTCTCCACAAAGAAAGAAACAAGGAAGCAATGACAGTCTTGAGGAGGAGTTTAGAAAAATAAGAGCCCTGACCTATGAAGGTAAAGTAAACATTGGGGAGAAGGCTGAAGAGTGGCTTCTGGGCATGATCAAATATTTTCAGGTTCATAACTACACAAGTGATATTAAGGCTCGTCTTTCCATCTATAACTGTAATGGCAAGGCAGAAAGGTGGCGGAGAGATTTAAAATAGACCAAGAAAGATGAGCTAAGAGAAATACGGTGGGATAACTTCCAAAAAAAATTCCAAGAGAAATATATGCTGGAAAGATTCTTCGACAAAAAAGTGAAATATTTTCATGAGCTATGTATGGGATCCATGACCATGGATGCTCTTATTAACATATTTCTAGATTTGTTCCATTATGTACCATACATCAAAGAAGAAAAGGTAAAGATCCAACAGTTCCTAGGATGTCTTCCTACTAGCTTCTAGGAAAGGATTGAATTCGACATGCCTAAGACCTTGGATACCACCCTACACAAAGCTAGGCTCTGTTATGAGCATGGAAAACTAAGGTAGGAGAACATGAACCGAAATGGAGACATGTCTAAGAAGTTTTTGGATAACCACAAACCTAGGTATAACCCACAACCATACAGAAAGAAGATCAATAGCTTTCAAGCAAACAAGAACTTCAATAAATCTAGTACAGAGCCTTATGTACTAGGTCCTAATGTTAAAAAATCAGTCGCAAGTGGAGCCAATGCTACCCCGCTATAGATCAAGTGCTAGAAATGCAATGAGCGTCATTATGCCTGAGATTGTAATAACAAGACCAGTGGGGTCTTGCACAACTTAGAAGAAGAACCAACTATTGAGAAAATAGTTGGAACACCACAGATCTATGCCACATTGGATGGCCAACATGAAGATCATCAAGCTATAATGGTTGAGATAGAAGGTAAGATCTTGAACACTTCTATTTCAATATTTATTGATCTCGATGCTTATCGGAGCTATGTTTCACCTTAAATTGTTGATAAATGGAAACTAGGCAAAGTAAAACATGATAAATCTTGGCTGGTTCAGTTAGCCACAGGTACGAAAAATAAATTTTTGTAAATTGTTAAAGAATGTGAGATAAACCTGAATGGTTTTCCAATGAAAGTAAAACTAAACATCCTATCTTTAGGATCGTATGATATACTTATCGACATGGAATGGTTGGAGCAACACCATGTCATGCTCGATTTCTTACACAAGTCAATCTTGTGTATTGATAGCCAACGGAACCAAGTGAGGGTTTAGGGCATTCCAAAGAAAGTTTCTGCAAGGAAAATATCTGCCTTACAAGCAAAGAAAGGTGCCAGGAAGGGCTGTAAGTTGTTTGGAGTGAACATCCGAGACATAGAGTCTGAAAGAGAAAAATGCATAGAAGACTTCCCTGTTCTTGAATAATTCAAGGATATGTTTCCTAAGGAAATTCTAGGATTCCCTCTGAAATGAGACTTAGACTTTTCCATCGAACAGACCCTAGGATCAGTTTCAGCTTCCAAAGCCCCTTATCGCATGAGTGCAACTGATTTGGTGGAACTCAAACTGTAGTTTCAAGAGTTGATAGAGAAAGGGTATATTTGACCAAGTGTGTCTCATTGGGGAGCACCAACACTATTTGTAAAGAATAAATATGGTACGATACAAATGTGCATTGATTACTGTTAGTTGAACAAAATTACTATCAAGAACCGTTACCCACTCCTAGGATCAGTGACTTGTTTGATCAGGTGGGAGGATCCAGAATATGTTTGAATATTGAGCTATGATCCTGGTACCATCATGTACGTATTTTCAATGAGGATATTCATAAAACCTCCTCTCATAGAAGTTATGGGGACTATGAGTTTGTAGTGATGCCGTTCAGGTTGAACAATTCACCCACAAACTTTATGTGTATGATGAACATCATATTTAGTAGGTATTTGGATAAGTTTTTCTTGGTATTTATAGACGACATACTTGTTTATTCCAAGAATAAAGAAGAACGTGAATAACACCTTCGCATAGTACTACAAGTGTTGAGAGAACACCAGCTTTAGGCTATGTTTAGTAAATGTGATTTTCAGAAACCACAGATACAGTACTTAGGTTACATTATCTCCGAGACATGGATAGCTATGGACATGGAAAAGATTAAATTCATAAAATATTTGCCTACCCCTACTAGTCTCACTGACATTAGGTCCTTTTTGGGATTATCCAAATATTATCGAGAGTTCATTGAGAACTTCTCAAGAATCTCTTGCCCCATGACCGCTTTACAGAAGATAGCAAGTAAGTTCTTATGGACCGCTAAGTGCAAAGAATGTTTTCAAAATCTTAAGCAGCTTTTGATGACTGCACTGGTATTACGAATTGCGGATCTCGATGGGGATTTCATTATTTGCATGGATGCAAGCAAGGATGGACTTGGAGGATTCCTCTTAAAGAACTATCACATGATCTTTTATGAATCGCGGAAGTTAAAAGAGCATGAGCAGAAATACCCTACGCACGATGGATATTTCTCACCAAGGATAAGGTCTATGAATTAGTCACTCTGTATCGTACGATTTAAAGACATTAGCCGTTCATTCGACAAGGTATATATTTAAAGACATTAACCATTAATCCACATAATTTTTTTGTGACTTGGGATTACTATCATCTTATCCTAATGAGTGGCGATTGGAATGATCGCCGTCTAAAGCTTCAATACTCAGAAGTTTAACATTTTTTTTATGGTCACTTCTTATCGTAAAAACTAATGGTTGGTGATTATTGAGAAATTTTCATCCATACATTTTTGAAAGAGAACATATGGACAATTTCCATCCATACATATTTGAAAGAGAATATATGGACAATTTCCAACACATTAATGATGACATGTGATCAATCTTACTCGAAGACTTTTTGATTGAATGGCATAAAAATTGCGTTACAATAACTAAGGATTTTGGTGACACGAGAAAAAAATTTCGTTGTAGGCTCAATGGCTATGGAAAAATTGACTACAATATCTAAAATCTCCACTACTATATATTAAAAAAAATTGATTTGGATGTTTGTTCATTATTAAAAAAGAGGTAAAGTGAGATAGTTGTTTACCATCACCAATTTTTCATAAAAAACAATTTAAGGAAAACCAATTCGTCACATAAACATATTTAAACAAAAAATACTTGAATTTGTTTTGGCGGAACTTAACTATGAAAAATAGCTTTTGTAGTGTGGCAATGAGCATCATCATAAAGGGAAGACTTGTGTGAGAGTCATTGACCATCATTAATAATATTCAATAGAAATGATTATTGGTTATTATATATGTCTGTGTGTGTTTTTAAGGTGACAACCAAGTCATACACCAAATTGGTTTATGAGACGGTCCCCTTATTTGTGAGATAAGGGGCACCATATGCATAACGATGTAACTACTAAAGTCTATAGAGGAATGCATACCATACCTCCCTCCTAAATTTAACCTATAATTTCCTAGAAGGAAACAAATGGTCAAGTTAACTATTACTCAGATCCTCAACACTTCTATTAGTAATGTTAACTTTAATCATTTTCAAATATAACCCATTACTAGAGAACTTAATAGCCTCAACCTCCATAATAATTAACTCCTTAATCTTGAATCCTTTAACACCTAACACATTAACCATGCATATCCTAACGCCTAACCCACTAACTCATGGAGACCTAACTAAGTAAATCCCTAACCATAATCCCTTGATACGTAACCCACTCTATCTAACACATAACATACTAACCCCCTTAATCTTATCCACTTAATACCTAATCTTCTAACCCTAAACATCCTCAAATATTTAAACTAATTATTTTACCCTTAATCCCTCAAAACCTAACCCATGAAAACCCTACCCCTAATACCTTACAGCTATTCCACATAATCCCTAGCCCTTGCAAACCCTAGCCTCTATGGAAAAGGAATTTTGAAAAGACAATCTCCTTAAATATCAGTACTTTGCAAAGTTCATCAATAGAATGATACTCTAGTAGGAATAATTATCTTGTCAAAGTAAAAAACAAAAAAGGGGCCAATTCGTACCATCATAGGGGCTTATCTGTTCCATCATGGGAGACCCGACTCAAAATATTATTGTGCAACACTGGTTCCATTGACATACATCTCAAGTTACATTTTATATGGATCCAATCATTGTGTAAAACCAATTTGATTAGATTAAACCATCCTTGGTAGAATGTACAACCTCATTAGTGTAAAATCATACAACCACTTACATAGTCAATAAGACTTATATGGTGAACGAAGAAGAAAACATATCACTAGACCTGTCTAGTTGACAAATTTACATTAAATGCATATATGTATGTCCATGCCTAATGCTAGAGGGAAAGAGGTAAATGTCCACCATGAGAATGCATAGATTTATGCATCTTAATGTTTGTATATATACTCCTTATTATACAATCCTAATTTTTAAAATATGAGATTTGATTATTCAATTTCATTTTATTTTATTAGATATTTATTAAGATCGCAAGTATGGTCATACTTCACTATTGTGTCTTCTCACATACTAAGTTAATATGTTTTTGTAAGATGCCTAATTTCTCTTTTGAGTGTCATTTTCAATTGAATATATTTTATTATGTTCTCTTTAGGAATGACAATTTGCATAATTCATAAATATTTACCAAAAAAATTAGTATTTCATGTTGTTTATTTTCGCAACATAATGTTAATATAAGATAGATACTTCTATAATTTTCATTATAACTAAATAGAAACAAGAATGAATTAGTATATTACCTTTAAAATTTGTTTGAATTAGCAATCTAGTTTATTCCTCCTCTATCATAGTCCAATTAATTCTACCTATACTTGAATTAACCTCATATCCATGTAAGAGTAGCTTATCTAGACTCATAGATCTAAGAAAATACATGTTTCCCTGTTGGAGTTTGTGCAACTTCATAATATATTGATATTTTTCTTGTATTGTACCTCCTACGGGAGTTGATCTTATTGTAATCTATTATACAAACCCTAGAAATATCCATGTGGACCTTCTAGAGATAAACAACCAAAAGAAAAGATAAAATAATATTATATAAGATATGAAATTATATTTCTCCCCCAAGTGAATTCGTCCTGAGTGATTTTCCTAGTGGAAAATCAATATAGATAAGAGGGGACCCTTCTAATTATAACACACAGCTCCACAAGTGAAGTTCGTAGTTTTTGGGAGAGAGAAGTTTGCACCTACTTGAAGAGAAGGTTGTTTATATTCTAGTGATCCTATAGATTTTTCTATATTCTAGTGATCCTATTGATAAATGAAATTAATATATACTTCTATAATATTAAGAAAATCTAACATGGTATCTTAGCAGTGCTAGAATAAGCCATTGTCGGAACTCTGTCGGAGACGTGTCGAGACTAGGGTTTCATCTTTCAATATATTTACACAATATTTTGGCAAGAAAAGATCCTTGGGAATTTCTCTCTAATGAGGGAACATCTTTTGGTGAAGATAGAATTCAATTCTGAGAATTTTAAATTTTTGACATAATTCTACAGCTACAACATAAATTAGGGTTTCAATTTTTTACCTACTCCCTCCACAATTTTGGATCGACTCTACCTCTTCTCAGCTCGCCTTTTTAGGGAACATTTATCTATGGAGTCATTTTTCC
The DNA here is from genome assembly GCA_001517045.1 of Pseudotsuga menziesii. Lineage (NCBI taxonomy): Eukaryota > Viridiplantae > Streptophyta > Pinopsida > Pinales > Pinaceae > Pseudotsuga > Pseudotsuga menziesii. The sequence goes on from LPNX010632063.1 coordinate 67,679, forward strand.
AAAATTACAACCTTCAGTTTTGACCTAGTCTATGCGACGGTTTCAGATCCAGATATGCAGTCGAGATGATCAGTATCAAGGTTGAATATCATCTAGAAGGAGCCTCTAAATTCATCCTCCAGAATCCTAGGGTTATTCTTCTACTAGAATAAAATTACCTATTATAGTTTGTAAATGAAAAGGTCCTAGAACTAGAAGCTGAAGAAGACAAATATCGTTGGAGGAAGAATGATGTCAGTAGTTGTCGAAGTTCACACAAAAGGAAGCGTGAAGCTTCAACTGATGATGTAGAACAATATTATCATCACAAGAAACAAAAGAATGAAGATCGTACAAAATTCTTCTTCTTATAAGCTTTATCAGGCACTGTTCCCACCACTAGTGATACTTGTCTCATTGATAGTGGTGCATCTATACACATGATGGTAAATAAAGAAAATCTCTTAGAAATAGTTGAGAAGGATTCTCATCTCTGAGGGTTGATTGGAGATGATGCCAGCTACACTGTGAAGGGATATTGGGCTGCCTCCCTTCAGCTAGAGTCTTATGACACTCTAAACTTAAGTGATTTTATCTGCGTACCTCATATGAAAAGAAATCATGTATCCATCTTAGACTTATAAGGAAAAGGATATAAGGTAACATTTTAAGATGGAAAAGTACTTTCTTGGAAGAAGAACTCAAGCATGGATACCTCCAAATTAATTGATATGATAGAGGAGAGATTGTATCGACTAAACACTCTACTAGTCCAAGCCCTAGTCCATGACTCTGGAAGTATGGGTGATGTATGGAACACAAGACTAACTCATTTAAAATATAGATATCTCCTAGTAGTAAAGAACATAGTTTCAGGTATACCCATGCTACAGGTAGACCATGATGGAACATGTAGAGGATGTGCAATTGGAAATAATGCCAAGAAATCCAGCCCATATAGTGAGAGTAGATCCAAATAAATATTGGATGTAGTGCACTCTGACTTGTGTGGCCCAATGACAGTTGCCTTATTGGGAGGATATCATTACTATGTGACCTTCATTGATGACTACTCATGAAATACTTGGATCTACTTCCTTAATACCAAGTAATCCAAGGAAGTATTCAATAAATTCAAAGAGTTTAAAGAACAAGTCAAGAATTTGTGAGGGAAGAGGATAAAGATTCTAAGATCAGATAATGGTGGAGAATACACCTTTATAGAATTCAATGATTTTTGCAATAAAGCAGGAATTAAGAGGGAGCTTACAGTTCCCTACAATCCCCAGCAAAATGGGGTTTTTTTGTCATGTACCCCAATTTGAATAACATTTTAGGTTTAAGAAAACATTATATTTTATTTTTATTGTAAGTTTTACAACTATTGACCATGTGGGGTCAAGGATGACTGTAATTAATTATGTTGAATATTTTATTAGTTAATAAATAAAAGATGAGACAAATAGCCTAAGGAGGTTGTTGAAAGAGTTTCCACTAAGACACTAAGAGGAATAGACTAGGGTGAGAGTAAACTGACAAATGGCAGCATCCTCAACCACTTCTAGTTGTTGCAGGGGGACAATTTCCTAATTTTGTGGTCATGTTCCCCAAGAAAGTGGAACATAGAAGGTGGATCATTAATTGAAAAACTGAAAAAAAATACCTACGCATGCATATATCTATCCATCCAATACAATAGAAGGATGTTAAATCATTACCTTGTGAAATTTGTGAAGTTGAGAAAGGTGTATATTCGATGAGGGGAAAGGCAGAAGTGGATTAAGTGATTAAGACTGTTTTCAGAACTAGTGCAACTTCTTAGCTGATTTATTTATTATTCAGGAAATAAGTACTGTTGTTAACTACTTTTGTCGAGTTGCAGGGGTATTTAAATCCCATTTCTTCACATAGTGTTTTCATCCTATTGGATCAGTGGGCAGGCTTGGGTGTCCTAAGACAAGCAGTTGAGCTATCTTTAGGAAAAGGTTGGGTGGAACAGGATCCTTGGGATATTTGTATCCTCTACAAGTTATCAGGTTCCATTGTGTTATGTTATTTATTTTATGCAAGCAAATTACTGGAATGATAGTAGTCATGATTACTTTTACTATTATTACTTCGATAATTTGCATCTGCAAGTAAACTGTTTAAGTCTTTCTTTTATTCAAGAAAGTTTAATTGTATAAGTTTATCTGAATAAATGAAACTAGAGTTAGAATTGATTGATCAATGAATAAAACCCCTTTCAGTATTTTTCCACTCATCTTGATATGAAGCACTCTAGTACAGAAGGTTTGTTTAGAGGTAAAGAGGAATGATTATACATGAATAAGATGATTTGAATCTGCTTTAGCATTAGAAGCTTTTACTGATTATTTTATCTAGGTATCACAATTATCCTTTTCTATAACTTTTCATTTATATAAAAACCTCTAGGAATAATATAGAGAGTCTATTACAACAATATTACATCACATAGACATTAATTTGTTGAAGCATAAGCACATTAACATTTGCTATATTACAAGATATTTATCTACATTCATTAAATAGAAAATAGTGTTTTAATACGTAAATTATAAACATGTATTCTACATATAGTATATTCAATAATGCATCGATTATCCTCCTAGTGTTTCTTTAAAATCATCTCACCCTATAAGTTCATAATGAATAGTTATCAGACTGAGTCTATTTTAGTAAAGCTTTATATAGTACTTTTATAATGACTACATTAACCATCTAATTACTATACTTAGTACAGAACAATCATTCAATATTCTAGTACTCTAAAATGAAAAATAAATCTAAATCATAAACATATCACTCTATTCATTTTACAGTAAATGAATTTAAGAACTTAACATAACCCAACTGCAAACTATCAATATAAATCATTTATTAAGGTATGTTTCTAAACCCTAATATTATAGTATGAAATTCCATATATATGTACATAATCTCTTTTATATCAAAATAAAACTATCATCATTCAACCCTTGTTTATAAATTATCGAAAATAATAAATTAACCAGTTTCACCTAATTACAAAAAACTATTTTCAAAACCAAACCCTAAAATTTATTCTTTTGTCATAAAGGTTACTGAAATCAATTTATTTTAAACAACTAAAATTAAATTGGATTAAACAACTTCACAACCATCAAATAAATTACAAACAAAAAAAACGTTACCAAACTTAATACACTGTGCACTCGAAATACAAAAGAAGAAACAACTGCTAAACAGAGATATACCCAAGAGTCATAAGCTCTACATTTAGCAAAAAAAATATTTATAAACAGAGTCTTAAAAATTATCCAAAACTTAACCAATACAGTTGCCACTTGGATCGACGCTTAAAAAACAGATTACCATAACAGTTTTGAAGCCACAAAAGAGATACCATGGCTGAAAGTTTCCACTTAACTTTAGCGAAGTATGCAAAACAAAAAAAAACCTTGGAACAGTATCATTCATACCCTAACTCCTAAAATACCAAAGCTGTAGCTCTTTGGTAAAATCCCTAAGGGTTATAAACAAGAATGTCCATATGACCTCCGTTACTAATCCAAAAACAAAAGAACATTTTAACCACCAGTAAGTATTGAACACTGCAGTAATAATCCTTATGCACCATCGACATCACTGTAAACACAGACACTAACAACGAAGGGAACCTCAGTGTTAGGAGCAAGGCTTACTCGAACCCTTATAGCTGACACCCTTCATCTTCAGCTTGTCGCTTTCCAAACTTCGACTGTGTTTCTTCACCTTCCAACAAACTAAAAAACCATTAGAGTTGTTTCATAAATGGTTTAGGCACATTTAAAAGAAATTTCTAAATGATTGAGAAGTCGATACGACTCACCAGATGAGCTTTAAGCCTGTTAACACATTAACCAAGCTTGGAGAACACGAAGATGGTGAGAAACGAGAGCTCAAATACTGTTAATGCCACAACAAGCAAGAAAAACCATAGTTTTAACATTGAGCTCATGGTTAAAGCATTTAACCAAAGCTTCAAAGCATGTTAACGCCATGGCCTAGATAAGAGAAACATTAATGGCTAAGACCCCAAGCTTAAAACTTGCGAAGTCTACAGCTAAGCTTGAAGGAACGATAGTATATGAGAACCAAAGATTTCAAACCATTAACACCGTGGTGAAGGAAAGGTGAGCATCGTTACAGAGATACGATGAGGCCGAGGGCCTGTCAGCCCACGCTTCCTTTCCAAATAGTAAACAACAAATTAAATCGATCAAATTTTAGGGAAAGTATTTAAATGCCTTTTCTTAAGGTTTAATGCCAAAAATCCTCCTTCCAACGAGTAACCACCACGTGGTTTCCACGAACCTCAAAATTCTTTCTGTATTTGCTATAGTTTTGAACCAACGTGATAAACCCTGCAAAGTTTGGGTTAAGAAATAAAAAATTTACTTAATACATGTTAAAATTGAACTAAGTTATAGTGTTATGTTATGTGAAGTGTTAGCTAGATTGTAGTTGTTGTTTTATGCATCAACTACATGCCTAGTGTTTCTATTCTTGTATTTAGTTTCTAGTACCATAATAATAATGGTAATTCTTATGATTGGGTAAATTATAGGATTAACATGGTTTAATTCATAGTTTAAAACTTTGAGATAGAAATTAAGCTCCTAGTACTAAACAATTATAATCATCTTACAATACCTATACCGTCAATCATATAAATTATTTTGCTAGAACAAATAATCACACTACCAAGTTAGATTGCTATCTAGGTAGAATTAGTCTTTACGATAGACCTAGCAATTCTTACACTTTAGTAATCTAGACAATAAATGGAGTTAAGAATACTTCCTAACTTACTCAATTAATCTTCAGAGCTTTAATATCTTACATCGTAACCTGGAAGAAAGTTTTACCTGCGAATCCTGTACAAGCATCGGATCTGCGTTAGCTTTAAGAAAAGCTACATAAGCCTCGGGCTAACCTCAAGCCCCTTCTATAACAAAAGAAAAGCAATCGTCATAACCATACTTATACTTACAAATAAACCAATGATGAGAATTTAGTAATTGGAAACTCTTTAAATTTTGATAAACTTTTATTCAAAACTTGAGTAAGGTTAGTGGCATGTGACTTAAAGGTTAGTAGGTAAATTTATGTAGCCTTTTAGTTATAGTAACAAAAGATAATTTAACTCCTAAGTTTTCTCTTGATTACTAGTCTTGTAATATACCTATTAATTAAACTAAAGTTAGTTATTAAACTAGCATTCTGGCTAAGATTTAGCATTGATTGTCGAATAGAATTTTTTTTAATTTTTGTGAATTTTGGAGATGTCGCATATGGTATCAGAGCACACATTCAGACACTAGGCCTAAAGTGGCTCAGCGCATGTAAAAAAAAAGTAAATAAAAATTATGGATATTGATTTATTATTTTGTATATGTTGCTGTACATAATATTTTCTAATTTAGATTCGCAGGTATGGAAGGGCTTGAGGAGTATGCTGAAGAGAGGTCCCCACTAAATGAACAAAATAAACTTGGAAAAGAACCTGTTAAAGAAGATGTAACTAATAACTCATCTGAATTACTGCAAATAGTTAAAGATCTAAGAACTAAAATGGAGACCGTTAAAAAAGAAAACGAGAGAATTCTAAGAGCTCAGGAGGAGATGAATCAAATAATGCTGGAAAAGTTTTATAAAAAATAAGAGGACAAACAGATAGAATCTAACACTATGTCCTATCCACATAAGATTAAAAGGTCAAAATACTCTAAAATTGAAAGAAATTCTTCTTCTTAATTTAACAGTAATTCACACAGAAAGAAACAACAAAATTCTAAGGACAGTAGTGAGAGTAATTATCACTCTAGAAAGAAGAAATACAAGCCTTATGAAGTGATTTCTAGAGAGTTAAAAAATATTAAACCACCAAATTTTAATGGCAAATCCAAAAAAGGAGATGAAGCCGAAGCATGGCTGTCTGGAATGAAAGAGTACTTTCAGATATATAACTATTCTAATAAGTTAAAAGCAAGGATGGCAATATGTAACTTAACTGGAAAAGCCGACATTTGGTGGTAGGACATAAAGCGAGTTAAGGGCATAAAAGAGAGAAATATAAACTGGAGCACTTTTAAAAATTATTTTAAAAGGAAATTTCTATCGATGCAATATTATGAAGAACGAGCTAAATAATTTTATGATCTAAGGTTGGGAACCATGAGTATGAAATAGTTAAATAGTAAATTTTTAAGCTTACTCCGATATGTGCCTTATATTGTTGATGAAAAACCCAAGGTACAACAGTCTTCTGAGTTGTTTACCTTTTCACATTAAGGACATAATTGAATATGATAATCCCAGAACTCTTGAATACACCATGCAAAAAGAAGATTACTGCTATGAGCAGAACTGGAAAAGGGAGAACATGCTAAACTGGAAAACAAAAAGGCCTAATAATAATTTTGAATCAAGGAAAAAAAATTTCACACCTAATCAGAATTTTGGGAATAATAACTCATGAAATATTCCCAAAAGAAAATTTCAACGAAATAATTGTAAAAGTAACTCACATCAAAATCCTACTGTCACAAGAAATAAAGAATTGACAAATAATCACAGTAAGTATGTTAAAAATAACGAACGTAACAAACCAATAAAATGTTGGGAATGCCAGGGACCTCACTGTGCATCAGTTTGTCATAACAAAAAGAATATGATCAATAACATTCATGTTGAGCAGGAAGAAACAACGGTTGGTGATTTAGCAAGAGGGATGCCAAGAATGAATGCAACGCTAGAAAACAGACAGGTTGAATATCAGACTTCCATGGTGGAAGTAGAAGGTATGCTGAATCATAAACCTATTTATATTTTAATTAACCGAGGGGATATCCTGAGTTATACCTCTCCTAGAGTAGCAGAGAAAATTAAATTACCAGTAGAGAAATTTGTAAAGTCATGGCTCGTTCAATTAGCTACAGGAGCAAAAAGGAAAGTAATTGATTTTGTGAAAGATTGTACTTTATCTATGAATCAGTTTGAAACTTCTGTAAAGTTGAATGTGCTTCCAATAGGCTCCTATGACGTATTAATCGGAATGGATTGGTTGGAACAACATCAAGTAGTGTTAAATTGTTTTGATAAAACTTTTACCTATTTAAATAAAAAATGGGAAATGGTAACAATAAAAGGAATCCCTAGGAAAAAAACAATCAGGAAGATTTATGCCTTACAACTAAAAAGGGATGTTAGGAAAGTATGTAAATCTTTTGCTGTAACTATACCTAGTGAAGAACACATTAATAAATAATTCAAACTAAACTTAGAAGATATACCAATTTTGAGAGGTTATTCGGATGTATTTCCGAAGGAAATTTCAGGATTACCTCTGAGAAAGGGAGCTGGATTTCACTATTGAGCTAGTACTAGGTGCAATGCCTAACTCAAAAGATCCTTATTAGATGAACATCCTGGATCTTAATGAACTAAAATTGCAATTAAAAGAAATGATAGATAAAATGTATATAATAGCAAGTGTGACTCCTTTGGGAGCACCAGTCATTTTCGTTAAAAAGAAGGATGGTACTATATGCTTATGCATTAACTACCATCAATTTAATAATATGACAATTAAAAATAGATACTCGTTGATCTGCATAGATGATCTGTTCGATCAGTTACGCGGAGCAACAGTATTTTAAAAAATTGAATTAAGGTCCGATTATCATCAGGTATGGTTTAAGGATGAGGATATTTTCAAGACGGTTTTTAGGACCCGATATGGTCACTATGATTTCGTTGTCACTATGCCTCGATAGTCTTCATGTGTTTAATGAAAAACGTATTACATAAATACCTAGATAAGTTTGTAGTAGTTTTTATTGATGATATTCTAATCTATTCTAAGACTAGAGAAGAGCACGAAGAACATTTAAAAATCATTTTACAAGTGTTAAGGGAAAATCATCTTTATGCCAAGTTTAATACATGCAACTTCTTCAAAGATAAAATACAATAATTGGGTCCATTAATAAGATAAGATCAGAGCAATTAACAAATGGTTAGTCCCAAAGGATGTGATTGATGTAAGGTCATTCATGGGGATCACCGGTTATTATCGAAGGTTCATTGAGGTATTTTCAATGATCGCAAATCCCATAACTTCTCTACAAAATAAAGGAAATAAGTTTGTATGGGATCAAAAATGTAAAGAGAGTTTTTAGAAATTAAAAGAATGATTAAATGTTGCACTCATTCTAAGAATTGGATATCCTAACAAGCATTTTGTTGGATGCACTGATGCATGCAACAATGGCCGCTGGTGGGGTCTTAACTCAGGAGGGAGACATAATAGCTTATGAGTCCAGGAAACTTAAAATTCATGAGAAAAAGTATGCTTCTTACGATATAGACTTGATTGTTTTGATAAATTCATTAAAGATGTGGCACCATCACTTGATCGGAAGAAAAATTAATTTAATGACGGATAATAAGGGTTTAAAGTATCAGTTGGATCAACCAAATTTAAACGCGAGGAAAACTAGGTGGCTAGATTTCCTTAATGAATATGATTTTGAGATCGAACATATCAAGGGGAAGGAAAATAAAGTAGTTGATTCTTTGAGTAGAAATGTAATATTAAATTTTATGGCATCTATCAGTACTTACAAAATAGATTTAGAAAATCAACTCGAAGAAGGAGTAAAATTGGATGAAAATTACCAAAAATTGCAAGGTAAAGTGGCCGAAAAAGTAACTAAAAGTTTAAGTACAAGCTACCGTATAAATGAAAAGGGGTTAATAATTTATAAAAATAGATTTTATATACCTAACATACCTAAATTTAAGTTTCTAATCTTAAATGAAATACATAAGAGTCCTTATTCTGAACACTCTGGCTATCAAAAGACAATAACTATGTTACACAAAGATTATTTTTGGTCGAATATGAAGAATGAGTTGGTAGAATATATTTCTAGATGTTTTGAATGTCAACAGGTTAAGACTGAACATCATCATCCAGCCAATTTATTACAACCGTTACCAATCCCTAGCTGGAAATGGGAAATAATCAACATTGATTTCATTACAGGTTTGCCAAGAAATAAAAACAAGAATGATTCTATAATGGTAGTTGTTGAAAAAATCAGTAAGGAAGCCCATTTTATACCAATAAAGACCACTCACAAATCTGTTAATATTCCTGAAATATTTATGAAACAAATGTTTCGTTTACATGGAATTCCAAAAGTTATAATTTATGACAGGGACTCTAAATTCACGGGAAACTTATGGAAATATTTATTTAAAGGCTTAAATACTACTTTAAATTTCAGTACATCTTTTCATCCGCAAATGGATGGGCAGACATAAAGGGTGAATCAGATCTTGGAAGATATCTTCAGGATTTATGTTAGAAAACAACCAAGTAAATGGAAGGACTACTTACACTTGGTTGAGTTTGTGTACAACAACCACCACCAAGCTTTAGAAAAATTCAGCCCATTTGAGATTTTGTATGGCAGAAAATGTAATACTCCTGTATCATGGAGTAACCCCATTGACATGTTAATACTAGGGCCTGATTTATTAAAGGAAATGGAATTAATTGTGAGGCAGGTACAAAGAAATTTAAAGGTTTCACAAGACAGACCAAAGAGTCAATCAGATCTTAAACAAACTCAGAGAGAGTTCGAGGTGGGAGAACATATTTTCATTAAGGTAAAACCTAAAAATAGTTCACTAAAATTAGGGAGTTTTTCTAAGCTAGTACCTAGGTACTGTGGGTGTTTTGAAATATTTTCCAGAGTCGGACTGGTGGCATACCAATTGGACTTACCACATAATCTTAAAGTTCATATTTTTTTCATATTTATGTTTTAAAATGATATGTACATGATCCTACTCATGTGATAAATTGAAATCATGTGCAGGTAGAATCTGAAGGAGATTTTCTAATGGGATTAGATTGTATCCTCGACAAGAGGGAGATCTTGCTTTGGAATCGCACCATTGGGAAGGTGAAGGTGCAATGTAAGCAGCTTAGTCCAGAAGGATCAACTTGGGAATTGGAGATTCATATGAGGGAAGCATATCCAATTCTATTCCATGGAAGCTCTGAGGAGGATGAATAAAGCAACATCAAGGACGATGTTGGACTTAATGGGGGGTGTATGTCACGTACCCCAATTTCAATAACATTTTATGTTTAAAAAAATATTATATTTTAATTTTATTGTAACTTTTATGAATATTGACCATGTGGGGTCAAGGATGACTGTAATTAGTTATGTTGAATATTTTATTGGTTAATAAATAAAAGATAAGACAAATAGAATAAGGAGGCTGTTGAATGAGTGTCCATTGATACACCAGGAGAAATAGAGTGGGGTGAGAGTAAACTGATACATGGCAACATCCTCAACCACTTCTAGCTGTTGCATGGGGAAAAATCCCTAATTTTGTGGTCATGTTCCCCAAGAAAGTGGAACAGAGAAAGTGGCTCATTAATTGAAAAGCTCACCAAAAATACCTACGCATGCATATATCTATCAATCGAATTTAGTAGGAGGCTATTCAATCATTACCTTGTGAAATTTCTGAATTTCAAAAAGGGGCACAAGAGATTCAATGAGGGGAAAGACAGAAGTGGATTGAGTGATTAAGACTATTTTTAGAACTAGTGCGGATTGTTAGCTAAGTTAGTTACTACTGAGGATATAAGTACTGTTGTTAAGTACTTCTAAGGAGTTGTATAGGTATTTAAATCATAGTTCTTCACACAGTGCTTTCATCCTAGTGGATCAGTGGATAGACTCGGGGGTCCTAAGATAAACATTTGAGCTATCTTCAGGAAAAGTTTGGGTGGAATGGGCTCCTTGGGTTGTTTGTCTCTTCTACAAGTTATCAGGTTCCATTGTGTTATCTTATTTATTTTATGCAAGCAAATTACTGGAATGAAAGTAGTCATGATTAGTTTTACTATTATTACTTGGATAATTTGCATCTGCGAATAGATAGTTTAAGTCTATATTTTATTCAAGAAAGTTTACTTTTATAAGTTTAGCTAAATAAATGAACATAGAGATAAAATTGATTGATTGATGAATAAAATCCTTTTCTGTATTTTTCCACTCATCTTAAGGTGAAGTACTCTAGTACATAAGGTTTGTTTATAGGTAAATAGGAATGATTATACATGAATACGACGATTTGAATCTACTTTAACATTAGGATATTTTACTGATTATTTTAGCTAGGTATCATATTAATCCTTTTCTAGAACTTTTTTGTTTATATAAAAACCTCTAGGAATAATATAGAGAGTCTATTACAACAAGCTTAGGTCACACAGACATTAATGTGTTGAAGTATAAGCACATTAACATTTATATATTAGAATCTATTTATTTAAATTCAGTAATTAAATACCAGTCTTTTAATATCTAAATTATAAACATGTATTCTAGATATAGTATAGTCAATATTGCATCAATTGTCCTCCTACTACTTCTTTAAAATCATCTCGCCCTATAAGTTCATAATGAACAGCTATTAGAATGAGTCTATTTTAGTAAAGTTTTATATAGTACTTTAATAATGAATGTATTAACCATCTAATTATTATACTTGGTAGAAAACAATCATTCATTATTCTAGTACTGTAAAAAGAAAAATAAACCTAAATCATAAACATATCACTCTATTAATTTTACAGTAAATGAATTTAGGAACTTAATACAACCCAAGTGCAAACTATCAATATAGCTTATTTATTAAGTTGTGTTTCTAAAACCTAATCTTGTAGTATAGAATTTCATATCTATGTACAAAATCTCTTTTATATCAAAAGTAGAACTATCATCATTCAACCCTTGTTTATAAATTATTGAAAATAAAATATTAACGAGTTTAGACTAATTACCAAAAACTATTTTCAAAACCAAACCCGAGAATTTATTCTTTACGGTAAAGGTTACTCAAATCAATTTCTTTTAAAAAACTAAAATTCCATTTCCTTAAACCAGTTCACAACCATAAAATAAATTACAAACAAAAAAAAGACGTTGATGACTCTCTACCAAACTTAATACACTGCGCATTCGAAATACCAAAGAAGGAACAACTGCTAAACAAAGATATAACCAAGAGCTGTAAGCTTTGAATTTTAGCAAACAAAATATTTATAAGCAGATTCTTCAAAATTATCCAAAAGTTAACCAATACAGTCACCACTTGGATCGGCACTTAAAAACCAGATTACCATAACAGTTTTGAAGCCACAAAAGAGATACCATGGCTGAAAGTTTCCTGTTAACTTTATCACAGTATGCAAAACACAAACAAAATCCTGGAATAGTATCATTCGTACCCTAACTCATAAAATACCAAATCTGTATATCTTTGGTAAAAACCCTAAGGGTTATAAACAAGAATGGGCATACGACCTCCATTACTAATCCAAAAACAAAACAACATTTTAACTACTAGTAAGTATTGAAAATCATATTAATAATCCTTATGCACCATTGACATCACCACAAACACACACCAATGACGAAGGGCACCTCAGGGTTGGGACCAAGGCTTACCTGAGCCCTTATATCTCACACCCTTAAGCTTCAGCTCATCTCTTTCAAAACATCGAATGTGTTTCTTCACTTGCCAACAAACTAACAAACGATTCTATTTGTTTCATAAATTGTTTGAGAACATTTAAAATAAATTTTAAAATGCTTGGGAAGTCGATACGACTCACCAGATTAGATTTAATCCTATTAACACCTCGACCAATCTTGGAGAACACGACAATGGCGAGAAACTAGAGCTCAAAGCCTGCTAATGCCATGGCAAGAAATAACAACAACAATTTTAATGTTGAGCTCACGGTTCATGTGTTAAACCAGAGCTCCAAATCCTATTAATGCCACGGACGAGATCAGCGAAACATTAATGGATAAAACCTATTAAATCTATATCTAAACTCGAAGGAATGATAGTAGATGAGAACCAAATCTTGCAAACCATTAACACTGCAACCAAGGAAAAGGTGAGCTTCGCTACAAAATCCGAGGAGGCCGATAGCCTGTCAGCCTAGGCTTCCTTTCCAAACAGTAAACAACAAATGAAACCTAGCGAGTTTTAGGGAATGTCTGTAAATGCCATTTCTTAGGTTTTAACACCAAAAACCCTCCTTCCAATGAGCAACCACCATGTGGTTTCCACCAAACTTGAAATTCTTTTGGGTTTTGCTATAGTTTTGAACCAGCACGATAAACCCTACAAAGTTTGGGTTAAGAAATAAACAATTTACTTAATACATGTTAAACTTGAACTAAGTTATAGTATTATGTTAAGTGAAGTGTTAGCTAGGTTGTAGTTGTGGTTTTATGCATCGATTACATGCCTAGGGTTTCTATTCTTGTATTTAGTTTCTAGTACCATAATAATAATGTTAATTCTTATGATTAGGTAAATTATAGGATTAACATGGTTTAAGTCATAGTTTAAAACTTTGATATTTAAATTAAGCTCCTAGTACTAAGCAATCATGAGCATGTTACGATAACTATACCGTCAATCATATAAATTATTTTGCTAGAACAAATAATCACACTACCAAGTCAAATTGCTATCTAGGTAGAATTTAGTCTATGCGATAAACCTAGGAATTATTACACTTCAGTAATATAGACAATAAATGGAGTTAAGAATATTTCCTAACTTACTCAATTAGTATTCAGATATTTAATATCTTACATCGTAACCTAGAAGAAAGTCTTACCTGTGAATCCTGTATAAACATCGGATCTGCGTTACCTTTAAGAAAAGATAAGTAAGCCTCAGGATAACCTCAAGCCCCTTCAGTGTGAAAAGAAAAACAACCATCAGAATCATAATTATACTTATAAATAAACCAATGATGAGAATTCAGTAATGGAAACTCTTTAACTTTTGATAAACTTTTATTCAAAACTGAAAATCAATAAAGTTTGAGTAAGGTTAGTGGTAAGGTTAGTAGGTATGATTTCTGTAGCCTTTTAGTTACATTAACCAAAGAGAAATTAACTCCTAAGTTTTCTCTTGACAACCACTCTTGTAATCTACGTGTTAATTAAACTAAAGTTAGTTATTAAACTAGCATTCTGGATAAGATTTAGCATTAATTGTCGTATAGAAAAATTTTAAATTTTTGTGAATTTTGGTGATGTCACATTGTTGAAAGAAATAACAAAAAAAATGTGGAGGAAACCAAAGCCATGATACATGACCAAATTCTACCCATGTTCTTATGGGAACAAGAATCCAAGATAGTTGTATATGTACATAACAGATTCCCACATAAGGCAGTGAAGAACATGACTGCTAAAGAAGCCTTTACAGGAGTAAAACAAGAAGTGGGTCACCTTTGAATATTTGGTTCTCCAATATACATACATGTTCCCAAGGAAAAAAGGATGAATTTATAACCTTCAGGAACTAAGGGAACTTTTATGGGATCCAATGAATATTCAGAGGCATATAGAAACTATATCCAAAGATCCAACAGATTGAAGTTAGTAGGGATGTGACATTTGAAGAAGAAATAGATGTTAGGAAAGGCATAGGATTAGACATGGATATCAATGATTGGGAAATGGATATGATGTCATCTCCCCCTCTAGTTCAGAATGAATAAGCAAATAAATATGAACCCATCGATCCCATTGATCTAGTCACGGAAATTGATATTCCCGAAGATATGGTAGTAAGCCAAAAAAGACCTAGATTGGAACAACATACCTTACAATATGCTTATATCCATGAGGCCCCACATGGTACTTCTCGAGAAATAAAAATAACTCAAAGTTTCTATAGTTATGTTGCATTGATGAGTCACATATTCATTGAATTAGAACCCACCACTTACGAAGAAGCATCCAGAAACCAAGTTTGGGAGGATGCCATGGTGGAAGAATATGAGTCCATCATGAAGAATGATGTGTGGGATATTGTACTGAGACCTATGGGGAAGTTCGATGTAACTTCCATATGGCTATACAAAATCAATCATGGATCAGATGGTAGTATTGAAAAATACAAGGCTAGGTTTGTTTCTAGAGGGTTCTCTTAGGAAGAGGGAGTCGATTATGATGAGACATTTTCTCTTGTGGCTCGATACGCTTCGATTATATCAATCATTGCTATTGCTTCCACTATGAGAAGGAAGTTGTATCAGATGAATGTCAAGAAAACCTTTCTCATTGGTATTATTGAGGAAGAAGTATATATTGAACAACCAGAAGGGTTTGTTGTCCATGAAAAGGAGTCTCATGTATGGAAGATGAAAAATGATTTATATGGACTCAAGCACCTCGTGATTTTTATGGACGAATAAACAGATTCTTGGTGAGTATGGGATTCACCAAGAGTGATGGATACCCCAACCTTTAAAATGTTTGTGAATGGCGAGCTACTAATTTTGGTACTATATGTTGATGACTTGTTTCTCATCGAAAATGAGAAACTGATCATATGGTGTAAGAATAAACTCATCTATGAGTTAAAAATAAAGGATCTTGGATTGATGCATTACTTCTTGGGATTAGAAATATGGAAGAGGAAGAAGGATATTTTCCTAGGTCAAGGAAAATACACCATTGATATATTGAAGAGATTTGAAATGTTGAACTACAAGTTCATAGCTACTCCGATGGATGCAAATTTGAAAAAGCTTAGAGTTTCTGCTTCCAATTCAAATTTGATCGATCCCACTATGTATCTCCATTTGTATCTCCATCTGACTGGGTCCTTGATGTATCTAAAAAACACTAGACCAGATATTTTCTTTGCGCTATGAATGCCCTCAGCCAGTTCATGTATGAACCGAGGAAGATTCACTAGATTCCTACAAAATAGGTGCTCAGATACTTATGCGGCACTATGGGATATGGTCTATGATATGATTCAACATGTGACCTGAAATTGCAAGGGTTTACCTACTCATATTGGGTTGGCTACATTACTGATAGGAAGAGTACTTCAGGATGGTGTTTCAGTTTGGGTTATGCAGTAATTTCTTGGTGCAGTAGGAAGAAAAACTCAATAGCTCTCGGTACTGCATAGGCTGAGTATATGGCTACTAGTTCAACATCATGATAAGTATTTTGGATTTGTAAAATTATTTCAAGATTGTTTGGCTATATTATAGAGCCAACCATGATTCACTGTGATAATAAGAGTTGTGTGTAGATGCCAGTGAACCCTATTTTTCACAACAAGTTGAAGCACATAGAAATTCAGTATCACCTCATATGTGATATGCTTTAGAAAGGTGTGATCGAGCTAAAGTATATTTCAACAGATGACCAAAATGCAGATGTTCTCACTAAGCCTCTTCACAGGGAATAATTTAAATACTTTCATGGAAGACTTGGAGTAGAAGAGAACACATTCTTCCTTAAGAGGGAGAGATGAATGAGCTATATTTATCATACTTTTTCCCACATACCTATACTCATCCAAGTTCTCAACCAGGTATGAGATAAATCCCATTGAAATATTATACCGAGCAGTAGTAGATGGTCAGGTTCACACAAATACCAATGCTTGTCCAGGTGCTTAGCCAGGTATGAGAGAAATACCATCAGCTGATGAGTCTAACAAGTAGCAGATGGTCATGTGATTTCACAGGTACCTCTACTCATTCAGGCTCTCATCCAGGTATGGGACTACCCCATCGATAGATGAGACAAACATGTAGTAGATGGTCATGAACATGTGCACATCCACTATCTATAGCCAGGAATGTAAGTTTTCCATTAGCAGTAGAGACAAATAGGTAGTAGAATATTTTTTCCTCAGACATCCCTATAGAAAAAATTTATAACAACACTTTTTAAAGACAACCTTCAGTACGTTTAGAGATGATAGAGATAGTATAAATGTGCAGATGAAACCAAAATGATCTTGATGTTGATGAAGACTGAAGAATACCTTCCTTGTTGAGAGGGAGTGTTGTAATTTGTGAAACTTCAGAATATATTCTTATTTTTCTTATATTTTACCTCCTACGGGAGTTTATCTTATTGTTATCTACCATACAAACCCTAGAAAGAACCATGTAGACCTTGGGAAGAAAATAAAGAAAATAAAATATAAAATAATCTTAAAAAATATAAATTTATATTGCTCCCCCAAGTGAAGTTCACCCTAGTGATTTTCCTAGTAGAAAATAAATATAAATAAGACTCTCCCTCCTCATTATAACACACAGTTGCACAAGTGAAGTTCACAATTTCTGGTAGAGAGAAGTTCACAATTTCTGGTAGAGAGAAGTTCACACCTACTGGAGGAGAGGATTATTTTTTGGGTTTCTATCTTTGGAAGATTCTTCCTTCTTTTCTTCTTTCTTCATTGTACTCTAATCTTAGAATTATTATCTCTAGAAGAAGTTTGTTGGGTTTTCTCCCATTTCGGTTTACCGAGAGAAAAATACCTGTGTTATTGTTATGTGCTTTGTCTATATTCTAGTGATCCTATTAATAAATGCAATTAAGGTATACTGCTATAATATTAATAAAATCTAACATTCCTATCAGTACAATTTCTTAGCTCTATGCGTCCAAAGATCCAAGAATAAAATATGAAATATTCCATGGATGACTTTAGGCCAAAGTTTTACAATCTTATATCAACTATTAAAACCATACATTAACACTATGTTAAAGCACTAAAAAATGTGTAAATCCTTTATAGCATAGTAAATAGGTGCTACGTAAATAATAAGTGTAGTAATGATCAAATCACTATCATAAATTTCATATGTATAACAATAATAACCTGTGCAACATAGGCTAGTAAACCATCCATTTGGTTATTAATATCATCTAACAACCAGCGTATTGTCACTAGGATAGATTTGCAAAACTAGGTGCTAGTAACGAAATGGACAGCTTGGCCTATTCATCTTTTATAAGCAATTTTTCTGTCATCAACACTAATACATTTGGGCAGATTTTTCCATGAAAAATTTCCACGTTTTGAACATTCATGGATTAAAACTTCATTTTTTTATCATGGTGAAAAAATTGTGGCAATATCGACGTTTTTAATTTTCAAGGAACTTTCATCCCTATATCGATGATATATGGCTATCTTTGCACACCCTCCAAACCAATTCCATCTTTCAATGGCTCTTGGCTTTTTACATGCGGGTCATCTCATGCATTTTTGAAACATTTGCTATAGTTGTGACAAGGTTCTTGGTGATTGATTGAGCACTAATTGAGCCCGGATTTCTTTATCAACCATATCCAAAACTAGAGCGATCAGTCATACTCTTCAACAATTATCTGGCCATAAATTCATAAAAGGTAAGAATGCATCCTTTTTTGGGGGTTATAAACTAACATTGAGGCTCAAAATAATAGTTGTATTATTCGGGTCATGTACCTTACAAACAAATTTAACAACCATGCAACTCCCTCCTTTCATTTAAAGTAGAGTAATTGCAACAAAAGGCTCCAGTCAACAATGACTCTAGCCAATTCATTTTTTTTTATAGACTCGATGCTCCACTAAGCTATTTTTTGTTAACAAAGTGTTAATCAATTTCGACAGTAAAAGGCCAACTTTCATTTGGACCATTTGGGCCATATAGTGTTCCAATGCCCAAACTATCGAGGTCTCCTTGTGAGTAAATCAAAGGCCATTGCATAACACTTGTTGGCATCAATGAAAAATTCAGTCTGTTAGACACAATGCTCACTAAGAGGGTGGGGGGTGAATCAGTGAGCTAAGGCTTCCACTTGATTTCAACTTTTTCTACCAATCTTATATCATTATTTCAAAATTTCTTCAACAACATATTTATCAAAGAACAATATCAAATAGGCACATGTCATTCATCAATTAAACACATCACTATCAATACATTGCATAAGGGAAACAAGATATAGTTTTGTAATCTTTATATAAGTGGAGACTTTAATATCCAATATGGACTACAACCCATATGGTGGCACCACCGACCAGAATGCTTCAGTAAGCTACAACTAAATGGCATGATACAACATCCAAACAAAATTCAACTTGTCAAAATACCAATAAGTCTTTCCCTAGCTCCACCCAACCTCCCTATACAAATTTCATATTCCAAATTACAATTGATACATCAGAGTCTTCCAAAGTTTGCCACAGGAACACACATCAAAAATACCAATCAGCAAGTCTTCATTCTGTACTCAGCAAGTAATTCAACATACTGCAGCCCTGTCTCAACTCTATCCATACACCATTAGTATCTTGTCTTCAGTACTGTCCACTTCAGCATATATCAAACTGAGTATTCATCATGACTAACTCAAATTGTTCTCTTGTCCAAGAGCATTTCTTCAACACCCTGTTCTTGGAGAATTCTTCCCTAACCAATTTTCATCAATAGTATATCAGCATACTACCCATCAATCACACAGGTATCATGTTACATTGCATCCCTAGATCAACATCATGCTGTGTCCTTCATCATTACTTTAGAATATTAATTTATGTTCTCAACATCACTCATTACTATGCCCAGCATCATCCACTTCAAATTATCAGTCAGATTATCATTTCAGTGAAGCCCAGAAAATCAAAGATATAAACAAATATTATGTTGCTCCTGCTGATCTATCACACTTTCCTCACACCACCGAAATGACCTCCTCACTAAACCTGCCGAATTCTCCACAAGAACTCCCGAATTTCCTCCATATTCTCATTTGAAATAACAACTTATCTTCTGTATTTATACAGTTTCTTCTCTTGGATTTAAGGAGGTCGACATGTCTCTTTAAATTAAATAAATAGTTTTTTATTTCCATGTCTCAGGAGGCCGACCTCATCACCAATGCATTTTTGTTATCATTAACCAAAATTTACTTAATTGTCCAGATCATCATCATTTTAATTTTACTTTTTATGCCAAGACTTGGCCTTCTCTTATGCTTGCATACCCTTCTTAAACTTCCCGTATGGGTGTCTTTGATCTTCCAATAAGTATGCCCACACCATCCATATTCAAGGTTCCAGTAAGTGATGTTTTCATATGCCTACAAGGGCTATATAGATTCCCACAGCTAGGGTTTAAAGATGCCCACAACTCCCATAAAATATTCCCACAACTCCCATTAAAGATGCCCACAACTCCCATAAATTCCCCCAATAAGTCCTTCCATATGCCCACAGCTCACACCAGGATGCCCATAGGTGGCCATAAGGGATGCCCGTAGGTGGTGACGAGAAGATGACTGCAATAGGAAGATGTGAAGATGACCGCAATTAAAACTTATTCTAAACATTGCATATCTCCAATAATAAGATGTGTCTCTTCAAAACTCTGTCTTAATTATTTTTATAAAATTTCTGTTTATATTTCTAAATACATTCCTATAGCTTTTTATTTAATAAACTCTCTTTATTATTTTTCACTAACATTGCAAGTCCATCTTTTGCATATATGACCATCATAATGCAAACTGAAAGTATGGATGGATAGCCACCTCAACAAGGATCAAATCCATGTCACCTTTTGAACTTTTTGATACGCATGCATTATCTGGAGATCATTTGAAAATAGGCTTCCAAACTATTTAATTTAACACAGACAAAATTGTTTTTAAATTGTAAAAACAATTTTTCTTCTACTTTGGCAGATTGATTTCTCCCTCATGTGATCACCATAAGGAAACCTACAAGCATGGCTAGATAACCATTTCAACAGTGAACAATACGATATCACAAGATAAATCTGTTGACACACACAAAACCTCTGCCAAGCATTTGAACAATCTCTATTTAAATCTCTAGCTTTTGCAGGCATCTAAAAAACTTGTTTAGTATATATTTTTAAGCTATGTCTGGGAAAATTCATACGCTGTGTGAACATGATTATTTTTCAACATGGAAGGTTAATTTTTCACTCATGTGACCTCCATAGGGAAAAATAATACCATTACTGGATAAACAGTTCAACAAGGAACAAATACATGTCATTTGATGAATTAATTGACACACAAACATCATCTAGTGGGCATTTGAAAATGGCATTTTAAACTACAGATTTACCACTTGGACAAAATTATAAAACCCTAAGTCAATATGAGGGATTTTTATTTTCACTAACTCCTGAACCAATGATATAAGATGATGTGGTACATCACATTCATCACAGCCAAACTGATTTCCCCTTCAGACTCATCTTCTTCTGAGTTGGGCAGGCATTTTATTGTACTGGAGAAAAACAAGCAAGAGGGCAATTTTGGAATACTGGTAACTTCATATTCGGAGAGTTTTTGGACAAAATAATGATGTGGTTAGATGCAGCAATCAACACACTAATACCCATACCCTAAGAACAATTTAATCCATCAACTACTAGAAATGATAGGCATTTTACTGAGGTCACTTATGCATTTTTACTAGAATTTTTATCAAACCCTTTGACATTTTTATTTTCATCCAAATTGAGGTGTGATACACCCAATGGATAGAGGCCAACATGGTGATTCCATCAGTACCAATTTCATCCTCTGAATCTTCTTTGTCTCTCCTCGGCGGGAATTGTCTTCTTCTAATGAATTATTGTGGGCATTTTCATAACGCAGCTACTTTAGGGTAGTTTTTCATCTCTTAGTCAAATTCCCAAAATTATCATACTCTTGAAAACCACTATTAGTATTTAACAAAGTCATAATGAGACATTAGGACACCATCATGTGTCTTTTCAACCTCATCACATCACGAGATGTTCATTGCATGGGAAGACCCGGGTTTACTATAATTAATCAACAACATGCAAAACTCACTGGCCCTTTCGGCGACAGACCGCGAAGCGATCTGAAGTCTCACCCGAAGTGGATCTAATGGGTTGGCCAAGACTCAAGTGTCTTGGACCAAGTTCTGTTCATCCTACTTCTTCTCTCTTACTCCTGCGCGCTACTAGATCAACTAGCTCTGCGCATCGCACGATTTCCTTTCGCGTCGCACAACTTCCACTTACTCACAATATTCCCAACCTTACCGCATCTCTGTGCACCGTAGAACACCCATCCTCTCCTCAACGCTAAGCCCTCAGCTCGTAGTATCACGCACCGCAGCTCCTCTGCCGATGTGATACCGCCTCTCTGCGATATCTTACCACTACGACTTTGCGCTCTTAGCGTTGACTGTACCAATGTGCGGAACTCTACTTCTCAGAAGTTATATTGTGAGTAACTGGTCATTAGGGACAGACGTAAAGGATCCTTTAAACAACCTACTAGAAGGCTTCAACTTATCTCTATCCTCTTGTATTATCATGAGCTGATCAATACATACATTCACCTACCGCAACTAACATTACATGCATAATAACCAGTAACCATAAGCAAATACAATCACATTCATACAACACATAACACGCAGGTTTAACGTGGTTCACCCCCGGGATGGGAGCTACGTCCACCAAACTGTGCTTCTATTATATATCTTGAGGGAAGTTAGCACAGTCTGTTGCACTGCATATGCAGCGCGAGGTCTCTTCTAGATCTCTGGTCTATCTCTATGTTTCCTTTCTTCCAATATATCCTTTCCTCTCTATTCTCTCTGTGGATGGTTACATACAGACTCAAATGACTCACAGATAACTAGGTGTCTGGATCGTTACAACGCAGTCTGTCTGACTGATTCCTGAGTCTACAAAACTATCAACTGACCAACTAACTAACTGACTGATTAGCTAACCCTTTACAATACAAAAATGCAAGCTTTTATAGGAAGCCCGAAGGTCGTGCCATTACAACACTGTGGGCCTGTCCCAACAGTAAACCCATACCCTAAATAGTGACAGTCGGTCCTCTCTGTCCTTGAGGTATCCGCTTCCCGTCACACTGCAGCTCTCTGCAGTCTTCCATGCTTCCCGGCACTGACCATGGGTACTATGCACCGCTTCTCTTTCTATCCTTTTCCTTCAATGCTTGAGCCTCGTTGATCCTTCTTCTTTATGAGGGTCACTGAGCCCTCCTGTCTTCCGTCGCTGCCTTCAATGCAGTGGTTGAGCTTTCTTCTCTCGGCCACTCAGGTACCATTGCCTTCTTGACTTTTCTATCCCAAAAGTCATAGTTTCCGGCTCTGCTCTCCAGCTAGAAACATGCTACACCGTCGTAGCTCTGCCCTGTCCTTTTTCCGCCAAAACTTCTCTCTTTCCACCAAAACTAGCAGCTTCTTCTGTAGCTGCGGGATCCTACTCCAATAGTCCCCTAACACTTACTTGTGGCTCGCCCTCGAGCCACTACCAACAGTTGTCTCCTGTTGTAGCTTCTCCTTCGCCTCCTGCGAAGTTTTCTGCAACTTACTCCGAAGTTCTTTATGGAGTTTCGGTAACTTATCTCGGTGGGCTCGCTTATCCTTTCTGCCCATAGTCACGGTGTCGCTCTCTTCGCTGTGTCTTCTTTATGAGTGCTCTAGTGTTTGAGAAGTGTTCCACAGATATCCGTTCCTTTTTATCTATGTTAGAACTTTTATCACAAGGAAAATCTGTATCTTCAAGCCTCCTCAAACCTTTCCTTCGATCTAGAGCCTCGTGGACGGAGAAGAAGCAACCCATGAACTCCGCTCCGAGGACAAGCCTTTGTCCTCGTTCTGGAAGTCTCCCCTCTGCTGGGTTTGCAGTTTTCTTCCACTTCTCTTCTCTTCGAAGTGGTCCAGGTCCATAGGCTTCCTTGGATCCTCAGGGTTCTGTTTTGCCTTTTCTTGCTCAGCAACCCTCTCCAAGCATGCACGCTACCTCTGATCTATGACAACCATATGTTGTTTCTTTACCTTAGGAATCTTCTATTCTTTGGTTAGATGATCAGATAGGTCAGTGATTTTCTCCCGTTGCTTTCTTTTTCTGATTTTTACTTTCTTTCCGACGGGAGATTTCTTCTCACCATTCTTCCGCTCCACTTTCTTATCCTCAGTGGTTGGCTTGTCGTTTTTGTTCTCCTTAGCAGAGACTTTAGTGACAACTTCTACTTCTGGCGCTTGACTCTTCATCCTGAGCGACTGTCTAACTTGTGCTGTACTTAGTTTCACAACCCTGGACGACGTCATCATGGCAACCACACAGCCAGTACGTTCTGTCCGAATTTGCTTCTAAGGGTTCGTTCTCGGGCAAAACCCACTTGGCTGAATCTACTGGGCGTGCAATGGCTTCTAGCTCTGGGAGTCACTATACTCTGTAACTGGATGGGCTAATACTGCACAGGGGATACTCAGGACTGCTCTATAAGGCTCTTGGATGTTTGCAAATGTGACTCTCGTACTTGGGTAGTTCCTATATTTATGACGAGTCAACGCTCCCGGATGGAGCGGTCATCCCGATAAAACCTGTCGGACTTAATTATTTCCTGAATGATGCCATGCCCGCCATTCCAATCCTCAATTAATGCGGAAATCTGCTCACGTGCTACTCAAATTGTGCGTGTTCAGGTGCCGGTCTTGTCAAAGATTTTGCCAAATCTAGAAACTTAATGAGGCCTGCCGCCAAATCTACGGTAAGGGATACCGGTCATTTCCTCATTAACTGCCTGTCAGACCGTGACTTGACGGTCCACTGTTAGTTTCCAAACTGAACACATGGCACGCTGACACGTCGTATTGCTGCGATGTAATTTCCTTGTCACCTGCGCAACCAAACGATGTCAAAAAAAAAAATTTATTTTTATTATTTTTATTTTTATTTATTTTTATTTTTTTATTTTTTTATTTTTTTATTTTTTTTTAATTTTTTAAATCGCGTTGGTGCTATTCCTCCTGACTAGGCTGTCTGCCGGTGTAGACTAGTTCCCGGTGCGATGCCTCCTTTCAACTACACTGGGCATCTGCACCTCTATAAACTGTTCATGCTAGGACGGAGAGGTGGGGAGGTTGTTACTGTAGAGCTTAAGCCTACTGCCATTAATCCATGTGGGAAGAAGCTCCCCGTTCAACTGACTGAGTTGAACAGCACCTCCTTCTGTGACTTGTTGTATCTGATATGGCCCCAGCCAATGTGTTTTGAACTTCCCTGGAAACTTCAGGAATTTGCTGTCATACAAGAGCACTAGGTCTCCGATCTGGAAAGTCTTATTCTTAATGTGTCTATCATGCAAGGCTTTTTCTCGTGCTTTCTGCACTGTCTGATGGAATCCAGTGATGAATCTGTCTTCTTCCAAGGTAAGAAGCTGTGCTAACTGTTCCTCTACCGTGGCTATATCAGTCATCCCGGTAATCTGAGCGACTCTTAAGCTAGGAAGAATATACTCCATAGGCATAACAGCCTCCTGTCCATATACCAAGCTGAAAGGTGTGTGTCCCGTAAGTTTCTTGCATGTGGTTCTGTATGCCCATAAGACAACGTTAACTCGAAGGTCCCAATCACTCCTCTAGCTATTACAGATCTTGGTGAGAGCATTTTCTAAAATCTTATTGAAGGCCTCCACTATACCATTAGCCTGCGGATGGTAGGGAGTGCTCTTATAGTGCTGAATCTGAAATTCTTCTGTCAATGCCTCAATAGTGTTGTTCAAGAAGTGTGTGCCTTGATCACTCATTAAAATTACTGGGCATCCAAACCTGCTGATGATGTTTTCAAAAAGGAACTGTGCAGCTGTAGCAGCATCACAATTTCTTACTGCCTTGGCCTCCGCCCATCTGGTGAGGTATTCTGTTCCAGTGATGATGTATCGCACACTAGTGCGCTTTCTGGGTGGGTTGATTGGACCCACAAAATCGATAGCCCATTTGTCGAATGCGTGCAGCGTGACCTGCGGTCGCAGTGTCATTTCATCGCGGCGCGAGGGTTTTCCGACCCTTTGGCAGATATTGCAGCATTTGCAGAAGTCCTTTGTGTCTTTATGCAGTGTAGGCCACCACAAGCCTGCGTCTAGAATTTTCTGCGCAGTCGGTTTTCCTGCAAAATGTCCTCCTGCGGTTCCTGAATGAGCCTCTTTGATAATAATGTCTTTCTCGTGTGGCATCACGCATCTGCGCAGAAGTTCATCCGGACCTAACTTGTATAGATATCCTGCAATGAGGGTGAAGTCTGCTGCCTTAACAACCAACTGCTTCTTTTGCTGTTTAGTAAAGTCGTCAGGTGCTACTCCTGTGGTGAGGAATTGAATAATGTCGGCATAGTACTCATCTGCAATCTGTATGGAAAACAACGACGCATCTGGCAGATTGTCTTCTAGGTTAATGGGCTCTTCTCCTGAGTCTAGCCGCGACAGATGATCTGGTCCTGTTTTCAGTCTGCTTGGTTTCACAATGATTTCAAAATCATACTCCTGGAAGAGGAGTAACCATCTGCAGATTCTCCCCCCTAACACTGGTTTATTGACTAGGTACTTCAATGCAGAATGATCAGTAAACATTTTAAACGAGGCGCCCAATAGATAGTGCCTGAACTTCTGCAACGCATATACCATAGCTAAACCCTCCCTTTCTGTTGTGGTGTAGTTCTTTTCTGCTGTTGATAACTTTCTGCTGGAATATGCGATGGGATGGTCAAGGTCCCCTTCTCCTGGCTGGGTTAAGACGACTCCTAATGCGATGCCGGATGCATCCACATGTACATGGAAAGGCTTAGTCCAATCTGGAAATACTAGGATGGGTGCTGTAACCATCTTCTTCTTAAGTATGTCTAGGCTCTGCTGGCATTCCTCGTTCCATAGGAATTTTATATCTTTTTTGAGCAATTTTTCCATCGGCGCTGTAATCTTTGCGTAGCCCTTGATGAACTTTCTGTAGTACCCAGTATGATCAAGTACTGTCCTCAGTTGCTTGACTAAATTAGGTGCTGGAAGGTTTACAATGATAGCAATCTTGGCGGGGTCTACCATCAAGCCTTGTCTGCAGACAATGTGACCCAACAAGATACCAAATGGTGCATAGAATATACATTTTTTCAAGTTTAGAGAGATCTGGTACTGCCTACATTTTTCTAACATCAGTCTTAGATCGCCTATGTGCTTATTGATTAACCCAAATATAGTCCAATCATCAAAATATACTTCCAAGAATTTATGAATGTATTCTTTAAATACAGCAACTACTACTCTAGAAAATATAGCTGGTGCATTCTTAAGACCAAAGGGCATTACCGTATACTGGAACGAGCCCCACTCTATTGCAAATGTGGTCTTGGATCGATCTTCTGGGTGTATTCTGATTTGGTGGTAGCCTAAAAACCCGTCAGTGAAGGAGTAGACCTCTTGTCCTCCCACGTTGTCTAATACTTCATCAGTGAACGGTGTTGGAAATGGGTCATGAAGTGATGTATCGTTGAGTTTTCACAGATCAACACAGATCCTTATGTCCCCTTTTGTTTTCTTCTCTTGCACTACCATAGGGCTAACCCATTCGCTTTCCTCTACTGGTTCAATGATGCCTGCTGTTAGCATTTTATCAATTTCGTCCTTTACCTTTTCTTTGTATCACAGGTTCAATCTGTATGGACGCTGCTTAACTGGTCTAGCATCCTCCTTTAATGGTATCCTCATGACTCCCAAGTCTCCAACTATTCCCTTAATCTCTATGAACTTGGTGGGAAATAGGTCTTGATAATCATGTAGCAGATCTGCAATCTGTCCAACTGTTTCATCATTCTAGTAGTCTCCAATAGAGGCAAACTTAGGTTCTTCGTTTGTGCCAATATTGATCTTTTTAATCTTGATAGGCTCAGTGATCGCTGGAATCTCTAGCTGTGGTCCCTCCACTTCGCGAGTGCCTTCTGATTCTGGAATGTTGGTATTGCGAGGATCCTCATCCGCTTCCTCTGATTCT
>LPNX010632063.1:95624-106939 GCA_001517045.1 Pseudotsuga menziesii
GTCAACGATCTCGGAACCAATCCGTCGCAGTGACTTACTTATAAACGCACATCTGTGCGATGATACTTCGTAAAGTTTGTTCTGCCAGTTTTCTAGACCAACATCCGAATCCGATGCGCATGAGCTGTCGCATTGCCAACTAATATGCCCTTCTGCAGTGGGATTGATATAGTCATTCTGGTTTGCTGTCATCTAGTAGAGACTCTTCATATTATGTGCCTCTTCCTCTGCTCGGATAGGTTTGATATATCTAGGTCCTTGGTAAGGATCCAGCGGTGCGATGACCCGGATCCGCGCATCCTCAAAGGTCATTTGTCTTTTCTTTAGGTCAATGACAGCTTTGTTAGCGATCTCCCAATCAATGCTTAGTAGTGCTGGATATGGTCGACTGTCGCCAATGATTTGTATAACCTCGAAGTCCACAAAAGTACAAACTCCGTCAATATCAACTGGCACCTGCGATAATCGACCCAATGGTGATACTCGCTGCTGATTAGCTAATCTCAGGTGGATAGGTGATAGGGCTAACCGAGGACTACCCATTTGTTCCCATGTCTGCTTGGTTAGAACGTTCACCTCTGATCCCAGGTCTAAGACAACCTCATCCATATCAAACTCACCAATCTGGGCTGTGAATTTCATCTCTCTTCTTGTCCTTGCATGTCTTGTAATATTATGGACAGCGCGGTGTGCACTATCCGAGAGAGAGGGTTGCTGACACTAATCTATCATACGCTGTAGCACACCAACAACTTTATCATTTCTCAGGAGTTTCAAGCAGCTGTGCAGGAAGGCTTGTATACTTCCTGTCGATTCATCCTCGTCACATCTTTCGGATGTGGTAGCCTGTTGTGCCTGCTCAGGGTGATCGTTACAAGGTAGTTGCTGCGGTACGCCCCTAGACGACGGTACCTGCACTCCTCCTAGTGTAGGTTCATCAAAGGAAGCCTTAGCTTCATGAAAGGTCTCCTTATTCTTCCATAGGTTGAGTGCAGTTGCTTTAGTAGGAGCTCTACGCACCCACCCCTGACTTGTGTTCTATCCGGTCTCCTGCGATGTGCCACTGGTGGAAGCACCGCTCCGAGTCACAAAATTAACTACTGGTTCTGGTTCCTTAGGTTCAGCAGTGATAAGCTGGATGTTCTGGTGTGCAGCTGGTTTAGGATCTCTGATCTTAGCTATCAAGATGGGACACTCTTCTATGGTATGATCGTAATATTTGCAGTAATTACAAGTAGTAGTGGCGTTCTGGCAGTCCCTAGCATAGTGTCCGACAATTCCACAATTATAACAAGTGACTGGTCCACGACCTTGACCAAAACCTCCTCCTCTTGCGAAGCCTCCTCCACGGCCTCGTCCTCTGAATCCTCCTCCTCGGCCTCCATACGTCTGAGTCGGCTGTGGTCCTGTTGCTGGATCCTGTGTGTCTGCTTGGACTCTGTACACATCCTGTGTTCTTTCTGACAGGAGATCATAAGCTCGGCAATCTTGTGGATCATGCCCGACGGATTTACAGAAGATACAATAGAGATTTTTAGGTGTATGTACATACTTTTGAAGCAAAGGGCATTGCTGAGGTGGATGTCCTTAAGTTCTACATATTTCACACCATGGCCCTTGTGTTCGTGGTAAGGGGTTAGGAGCCCTTGACGTTAAATATTCTGCAAAGACTGGACAGTTGTCTTTACTGTGGCCCTGTTCTCTGCACTTTATGCACCATATGTCTTGCATAGCCTCTTTCCCTTTTTTAAGTTCATGTATCTGTAATGTGAGGTTGGCCAACTAGGTCTGTAGAGTTGTCATCCCTGTACTGGTTTCTGCTAAAGGTGAAGCCTCTAGTTTCATTGCCATCTCCAGCGCTTCATCTTGGGTAGTGAGTTTCTATTGCATTAGTGGCATTCTGATATGAGGGAGCAGCGCTGCAATAAACCATTCTTTGTGCTGCTCCGGCACAAACTCAAAACTTACTTGGTCTATAAGAGCTTTGAATTTCTGGTCAAAGTCCCATACTAACTCTGATGGTAGCTGTTTAATATCCTTAAGCTCTGTAATGCACTGAGACTCAGATTTAGGTTTCTTGAACTCTTTAATCATGGCATTCTTGACCTGGGCGAGCATCTTGGGTAATGTAGTATACTTTATGTACCATGTCAAGGCTCTGTCTCTAAGTGTGGTAACCAACTGTACAAGTTTAAGTTTATCATCGTTGATTGTTTTAATGGTCATCACAGCTTCGCATAGGAACCAATGTTGTTCCGGGTCTTCTGCTCCTGTACCTTTAAAAATAGGTAGCTTCATGTCGTCTCCCATTCTATTTCTCTGTGGTGGGTTCTAAATGACTGGAGTACTACCACTCAGTGGTGTAGGTGAAGGTGCTGTACCGGGGGTAGGTACTGACTGTGAACTACTAGATGGAGTACCTACGGGATTATTCTGAGTCCCTGTCTGCTTCTGTGGAGTATAGGGGTGGTAAGGGATACCCCCCTCTGGTTCTTCGGTGTTGCTAGGGCTCTGCTGTCTAATACTGTTTGAACTGTCTTCAAATATAGGAGAACTAAATGCTACTTTATACTTCTTTCCACTCCGTGTTTGTCCAATGTCGTCGAAATCACTTTCAAACTCTTGTGACATTACTAGCTTTACTTATTCATTTGAGACTAGATACATTGTTCCTTTTTCATATAGCAGCATCTTAAGGGACACGTTTAGAGATCTTAGGTACTTACCGCAATATCCTTTGAAGAAGTTTCGTTCGGCTGCGCTGAAGCTCTTTCTCTGGTCAACTGCAAAATCTGTAACGTAGCCTTCTAGCACACTAGTAAGCCAGAAGTCCACTGCTCTCGTAATCGGATTGTCCAGGTTTTGTACGGTCTGAATCAGCTCCGGTGTCCAGATGATGTTTCTTTTCTTCTTGAATGTGTTGTTATCTGTCAACTTGGATAACCAATCGAAAAGCTCATTTCCGTAGGTTACAAAAAATATAGCGTGTATGTCTGAAGCAATATGCTTCTCTAGCCAGGCCTCTGTGGTTAGTCTCGGACTCCTATTCTCTTTCTTGGCGAACTCCCTTAAGTCTGAATCCAGCCACTGGTGAAACTCTTCTCTCGTAGGATGCCAACAGAACATTGACTCCCAGTCGTTTAAACCGGCAACGGAACCATTTGTTGATTGCATGGGCAGACCCGGGTTTACTATAATTAATCAACAACACCCAAAACTCACTGGCCCTTTCGGCGACAGACCGCGAAGCGATCTGAAGTCTCACCCGAAGTGGATATAATGGGTTGGCCAAGACTCAAGTGTCTTGGACCAGGTTCTATTCATCCTACTTCTTCTCTCTTACTCCTGCGCGCTACTAGATCAACTAGCTCTGCGCATTGCACGATTTCCTTTCGCGTCGCACAACTTCCACTTACTCACAATATTCCCAACCTTACCGCATCTCTGCGCACCGCGGAACACCCATCCTCTCCTCAACGCTAAGCCCTCAGCTCGCAGTATCGCGCACCGCAGCTCCTCTGCCGATGCGATACCGCCTCTCTGTGATATCTTACCACTACGACTTTGCGCTCTTAGCGTTGACTGTACCAATGTGCGGAACTCTACTTCTCAGAATTTATATTGTGAGTAACTGGTCATTAGGGACAGACGTAAAGGAGCCTTTAAACAACCTACTAGAAGGCTTCAACTTATCTCTATCCTCTTGTATTATCATGAGCTGATCAATACATACATTCACCTACTGCAACTAACATTACATGCATAATAACTAGTAACCATAAGCAAATACAATCACATTCATACAACACATAACACGCAGGTTTAACGTGGTTCACCCCCAGGATGGGAGCTACGTCCACCAAACTGTGCTTCTATTATATATCTTGAGGGAAGTTAGCACAGTCTATTGCACTGCATATGCAGTGCGAGGTCTCTTCTAGATCTCTGGTCTATCTCTATGTTTCCTTTCTTCCAATATATCCTTCCCTCTCTGTTCTCTCTGTGGATGGTTACATACAGACTCAAATGAATCACAGACAACTAGGTGTCTGGATCGTTACAACGCAGTCTGTCTGACTGATTCCTGAGTCTACAAAACTATCAACTGACCAACTAACTAATTGACTGATTAGATAACCCTTTACAATACAAAAATGAAAGCTTTTATAGGCAGCCCAAAGGTCATGCCATTACAACACTGTGGGCATGTCCCAACAGTAAACCCATACCCTAAATAGTGACAGTCGGTCCTCTCTGTCCTTGAGGTAGCCGCTTCCCGTCACACTGCAGCTCTCTGCAGTCTTCCATGCTTCCCGGCACTGACCATGGGTACTATGCACCGCTTCTCTTTCTATCCTTCACCTTCAATGCTTGAGCCTCGTTGCTCCTTCTTCTTTATGAGGGTCACTGAGCCCTCCTATCTTCCGTCGCTGCCTTCAATGCAGTGGTTGAGTTTTCTTCTCTCGACCGCTCAGGTACCGTTGCCTTCTTGACTTTTTTATCCCAAAAGTCATGGTTTCCAGCTCTGCTCTCCAGCTGGAAATGTGCTACGCCGTCGTAGCTCTGCCCTGTCCTTTTTCTGCCAAAACTTCTCTCTTTCCGCCAAAACTAGCAGCTTCTTCTGTAGCTGCGGGATCCTGCTCCAACACGAGACTCATATTTTTGTCAACTGACCATCACTAAGCAAACTAAAGGTATGGCTGGATAGCCAGTCCACTAGGTAACAAGACCATGTCACCCTTAGAATTTACTGAGACAACCTGAGCCTTTGGCTTGCATATCAAAATATCTTCTTAAATTCTTTTGAGCATCAAAACATATTTCTTCCTATTTTGGCAGACTCCTATTTCACATGTGTGAACACCCTATGGAGACCTGAAGTCATGAGAAGATGGAAAACTTACCAAATAATGGATCCATGAAATTAGATGAATTTACTTACACAAATACATCCCTTGATGGGCATTTCCTACTGACCTCTCAAACTCATGTTCTTAACACTTAGTCAATTTTCATACTTTTGAATATGCAAAACATATTTTCTTCTATTTTGGCAGATTGTTATTTTCCTCATGTGGTCACCATAAGAAAAACTAAGAACACAGAAAGATATCATGTTCATCAAATAACAACCCCATACCCTCATATAAATTTATCATCACTGGGACAATCTCTAGCAAGCATTTCTGTGAAACCAGTTAGGTATTTTTTCCTATACTAGAACAATGCAAATATGGCTAGGAGGCACTTTTGGCAGGTTGACATATTCCTCCTTAGAGACTCACTAGTGAGGAAAGTGACATGGTTGTATGATCTGTACAACACTCTAGAGACTCAAATTATCAATACATTTATTCACATCATCCTATGAGGCATGGAGGGCATTTCCTTAAGGCCAATTGGGTAGATTTAACATCAATTCCATAGACAAATTTCTCAATTTGGTCTAATCTTCCTAAAACACCCTTTTGGCAAGTCCATAACTTTTTCTTCATCCATTTCCAAGCCAATATAAAGACATGATCAGGTAAGTTGAATACCAATCTACAATACCACCATGTGTTGTAGGAATTTACTCTAACCCATAATTTAGGGTCGGCATCTTTCAAAGGCTACTTAGCAAATTTTGTATCCACACATGAAAAAACCTGTTTTGGAAGGCCTATATGTTTCACCTCAAGAAATATTAAAGAAAAATCAAATCGTGAATAGGTATCCAAACCAAATAGCTATAGGCCAATACCATGGTGCGGGCATTCTTCTCAAACCATGAATTATGGCGGGCATTTTCTTAAGGCTGTTGGGACCAATTTTGACTAATTATTCCATACTTGGTCAATTTCCCGATTTTCACCATTTTTCCATATATCTCTAGAGTGATTTCATAATACAACAATGACTTCAAATTAATGCCACATCATCATCTATTCCATGCCATGTCATCATATCCTCCATATCATCATTCATGGCATGTCATCACCACCTTTATCTTTCCTTTGACTTTCATTGAGTTCACTCTTGCCACCATGTCCTTTGGTTATTCGTCTGTCATCACTGAACTCCTTTTGACATCAATGATAGCCATATTCCATATTGCGAACATGATGGTGGTGGTGGTGATGATGACGACAACGATGATATATACAAGTTGAATGAATAAAATATGTAGAAACATTTTTAGTAATAATGGCATGACCTGGGTAAGAGTGTTTTTGGCATTCATGGCTAATGTGGATGTATAGGTCTTCTGAAGTTTGATGTAAATATTTTTTTCTTGAAATGCATGTCGAAATTAAAGATATACATGTATTGTGTCAAAGGATAAGTTCACAAGGGAAGGAATCAAAAGATGTGAAACATGAAGAAATAACTTAATGAGATGAAGGAATAACCTTGAGATTGGTACTAGTGGATAGATGGTCATTTGATTAGAGATGGTATTCTAGAACATTAAGATGGAAAAAAGAATGTGTGCATCAAGTGGGTTGGTAAGAACATTTCTAATCTTAAAACTATATGTACATGAAGTGATTGTGTTAATCCATATTGAATGTTTTCAAAACAAAAATACCTAAGATGAAAAAACATGGGGATATCCATTATTCTGTAGGAGTTCAAGTATAAAGAAATAAAATGAGGAGGATAATTCAATAAATGAAGGTAGATATGAAACTATAATGAAGATATCTATAATGAGTTAATTTTATCCCATATCAACATGAATGGAATTTAGCATAAAATTGTCAAGAGACACACATGTTTAAAGATAGAGGATGAAATAACAGTGATGAAAACAGTTCCATACGAGAACGAATTTGGAACCCTAATGCATCCAATGGTTACTATGAGTGCTAATATAGCCCATGTTGTGAAAATTATTATTATTATCCATAATGTAGTGGTTTTAAGTATATTTTCAAGTATATCAGAGGGTGAAAATGTGAAGTCGGGAAACACTTCCATGAGAATCGGGTGCCCGAGCAACATAGAGGAAGTTATTCGGCCGAACAACTATATTAATTTAGCTGAATAATTTCTCTACATAAAAGGTCGGTTGTGGCCTCATTTTCATGTTTTCTACTTACAGTCATCTCTCGTATTCTGCCACCCGCAGCATTGCCCCTCATGCATGTCCCACCACCTGCTTGGTCATCCATCCCGCCACCCACCTGGTCACCCGTTGTCTTATACCACCATGTTCATGGTCACCCATCATTCCCATCCCCTCCTGCAGTCCCACTTGTTGTGCATTGAAGTGTACATCCACCACGCCGCCACCTTTCTAGCATCCTCTCAGCATGCAGGTATATGCATGGAGGTCTATTCATGGTGGTTTGTTCGTGGAGGGTCTGTTCATGGAGGTATGTTCGTGGTCTGTTCATGGAGCATCTGTTCATGGTCTGTTCATGGAGTTCTATTCATGGTTTGTCCTCTTCTCGACAGGTATTTTTTCCTTCAATTTTTTTTATAATCCTAACGTTCAACAAAGAGATTCATGGCTTGTTGTAGCCAAAGGCTTAAATTTCTTATTCATCATAGTTTTGTTTGATCTTAAAGTTTATTGTACATGTTAATTAGTAGTGTAGATTTCTTTTAATTTTAATTTTAGTTCACAGGTATTATGAGGAAGATATTCATTCATGAACTCTGTCCATTATCACTTTACTTAGCATAAGGGTTTTATGTTTTTTTTATATAAATCATAAATAAAAAAATCTAAGTATTGATATTTGATGGACCTAATAATATTATAATATTTGGATGTTAAAGTCAAAATATGATATTTTAGTATTTGCATATCAAAGTTACAATTATAGTTATATTTTGGCTTTGGATTTAATAAGGTAAAAGTTGGAATGAAGGAAAGTGGAGGCATGGGTTTGCATTTAAAGATATTCATGTCATTTTTGGTCTTCTGATATTTTTTCCAGAATGAAGAGTCACTTAGGGTAACAAACAAAACATACGTGATATCACCACCTTCCTCATGGACAGAGTTCATGAACTCTATCCATGTATGAGCTTAGTAGTATTCCATTGGAGACTTGTTCCGCGAGGCTGCACAAGCTAGGACTTCAGTTACTTAAATAAATTAACCTCAAATGAGATATTCATAATCTCATTCATTAGAGTTCTATAGGGGTTAGAAAATGATTACAACATAGTTTAATTTGGTT
Organism: Pseudotsuga menziesii; assembly: GCA_001517045.1. Lineage (NCBI taxonomy): Eukaryota > Viridiplantae > Streptophyta > Pinopsida > Pinales > Pinaceae > Pseudotsuga > Pseudotsuga menziesii. The sequence goes on from LPNX010632063.1 coordinate 103,802, forward strand.
TATGTGTGTGTAGCTACTTATAGCTTACGTGTTTCATGTTATGTCACAAATACAAGATAGTCATAATCATTAAAACAATGGAATGTATTATTATAGTACAAATAATGAGGGAATTTAACCTGTAATTATGATTACCAATTTTTTTGATCCATGTATTTCTAATATAAAATATCAAATATTACAAATAACAATTATTAGTACATTGTGACGTTAGTATCATATTAATCTATGTCATAAAAGAACCACAAATAACCTGTATAATGCTTATTAGTTACAGTTTATACTTACCATTATATTAGGACATTGTACTGATTGATATGAGTATTAAGACCACAAATAACCATAGATCAACTCTGCATTCATAAAAGTAAGATCTGTTTGTGGTTAAGCTTTAACATATACAAAGGGTTATAGAAATAATATATATAAGGTAAATTGATTACACCTAAGCTCTAAGCTGAGCTGATTACAACCTATATTATTATGAAGTAATATGCAAATGCTGATGATTACACTTTTCATGCTATAACTTTTTGTACATTGTTGGTAGAGATCATTCGTTTTTTTAGTGGTTGGCTTGTTTTGCTTCCTTCATTGTTCAAGTTTATTTGTAGATATGGGTCACAGAGTAATTGGAGTTATAGATAAGATTGATCAAATCTATCACTCCAATTACTCCACGAGTGATATCTACACATATTTACTATTACTTCAAGGTATGTACTATTACCCACATGTATAATTCGATAGTTAATGTCCACATGAACAAAGTGCATGAACTCTGTCAATGTGGATAAAGTTCATGAATTCTGTCCAACTGGACAGAGTGCGACATATTTTGGTTTGGAATTAAATTCTACCATTTCTTCCTATACTCTATTTTATTATAACATGTCTCTTATTATTGTAAGTATGTATATTGCTAATTAGTGTACCTATAGTGTCCCATGTAGTTAATACAAAATAAATCAAAATTTTTATCCCACTACTCCAAGATTAGCTCTATGATTACCATTGCTTACTTCTTGCTTTGTTCGTGTTTGGGTGGCTTACTAGATAAAGTAGACTACTATGATTTTAATTATTTCTATTTTTTAGCGCTTACATTGTAACCACCTATCGTAATAATTCAAATCGAGAACAATTTTTTATGATTCTATGGAATAGTGAAAATATTTGTAGATATAATTTATATATTAATTTAGGATTTAAATTAAGATTTATGTTCATGAATTGACCACCTATTGTAATAATTCAAATCAAGAACAATTTTTTATGATTCTATGGAATGATGAAAATATTTGTAGATATAATTTATGTATTAATTTAGGATTTAAATTAAGATTTATGTTCAAGAATTCATTCTTTGACATAAAGAAATGTAACTTTTAGTTAATACTTGACCATATTGGTTCTATCATTTAAAACATCAAAAACACAAATATTGGCACATTAATTTCTCATACATCCAACAATAAATTAGCTATATTCATTTTAAGAACTATTAGATAATATTAGGGACATCTAGGTCCTTATTAAAAAAATAGTTTTTTTTGTAGCTAGGTATTTGAATTTAAGGAATTAACATGTAGAATTTGAATATGTTATGAGTTGATATTTGTGCAAACTTGTAGATATCATATCAATTGGAAAGAGAGCAGCCTTTGGGATAGAAGCATAGGAGGTCATCACATTCTTCGGGAGTTGGTGTCCCAAATAATAATTGAAGATTGGCGACTTCACCTCGGGATTCAAGATTATTTTATAGTTCATATTCATCCGATCATTGACGAGGCGATAGTGGTAGAGATGATTCCACCTTATCCTCTGTGGGTAAACGTGGATCTCAACTTTCTATACATGAAACAAGCATGGATGCAGAGCAAGTTTCGCAAGAGGATCATCATCCTACACATGGTGGTGAAGGTGAAGCTAGGACACAATATGTTGAACTAGATGAGGGTTGTACACCCATTATGAACTATCTATCAGATTTATCGGAGGAGCTTCCATGGGAAAGTGGTCTTTAAAAAATGACCCTTGAAAGCTGTAGAGCTCAATATGACAAGCTGCAAAACGATCTTTCTAGCTTGGATCTCGCTCCATTGAACAAACATAGTATAGATATGGTTTTGAAATCATTACAAAAATTCATTTAGGTATATGTAGATCTTGGACCAATAACATATGGTTTTATTTCCTTGATGCAAAGAAGAAAGGCACAGGTCATGGGTACAGACAAGTGGGTTGTTGTGTAGGAGAGAGTGACTAGAGAACATGCCAAATCAATGTTTAACTTTAAAGAGGGCCTAAAGCATAAATAATTGAAAGTGTAATATTTTAATCACCTTGAACTTGCACATTTTTTATATGATTGGTTCCTTGCAGCCTATGGTCAGTTGCTATGGAAAAATGAGGTTCCTAATTATTTTTTTAGGTTCTTTTATGCCAATTTTTTTTAGATATGAAGCTAGATTATACTGCTATTCATTCCTAGTTTTATGGAGTTGGAAAGGGGATGACATGTAATCAAAAAGGTTCTCTTAGATATCCGAGTACTCTTTGACTTCCAACTTAGATATCTCATCCACCTAGGCTTGTGACTTACAAATTAGAGATAGAGCCCACATCACAAGTTGGGACAACTGCAAGGCATAATGTTGTCGAAGGTTTAACTTCGAAATTTGTAGGAGTTGATGTTGGATTAAGTCGAGAGAGGGCTCAAGCCACTATTTAGAAAAGTTTTGTTTACAAAAAAAATGATGAGTTAGATCATATGGGCATTGAAGATCTAAAGGACTATGCGAAGGTTTCCTGTGATATAGCTTCGGATGGAATATCTAATGACACACCAAGTATAGGAGAGCTTTGTGTACTTTCAATCTATTTACTTTTATTTTTTATTTTGAATTGAACTTTTTGTTACATTATATCTATGTATGATATTATTCTTTTTTTATGTATAGTAATAAATACATTACGTAAATGTTTATTGGTTTCAGTTTTCTTGACTATTAAATGAACATAATTTTAGAGTCTCTAGTAGTCAAAATGCTAGAAATCTAGAAGAGAATTTTGGAGAGGTATATTTATTACCTACATATTTATAATTATGTTTGAAAGATATTTATATATATA
>LPNX010632063.1:107507-112507 GCA_001517045.1 Pseudotsuga menziesii
TTGGCACTGAGGTAATTTTGTTCATAATTGAATTGTTCTCTGATATATAAATTTAAATAGTTTAAATGATTTTTTACATTTGTAAATTGCTTTTATATATGTTGAAGCTTGGGTCTCTTCGATAATTTTAAGGAAAAGGGAAGACTCCACTGGAGGATAGTGGTGGAATTGTAAGTTTAATATTTTATTTTTTTGAAGTTAGTTTAAAATAGTTTAAATAATTTGTAAGATTCATAAAATATTTTTATACATGTTGCAGCTGGGGTCTCCTCCACATTTTAGAGGCAAAGGGAAGACCCTAGTGGAGGATAGTGGTGGAGTTCCATTTACAGAATTATTTATATTGCTCTTCTTTTGTTGATATATATATATATATATATATATATATATATATATATATATATATATTGTATTTGTTTTGGACATCGAGGAGCTTAATTTTTGGATTATACATATGTACATTGAACTCACATGTTCATGATTTATTTTTTGGATTATATACACATATATTGAAGTTACATATTATTAATGTATGTATTATTAAATTTATGTATGTTTGTAGATGTAAAATATTTTCAGTCTTGAGATGTTGAGACTAAATGTTAGGAAGTTTTGATAGGTGCAATCTTATGTTAAGAATGAATATGGGGAATGTTAGGAATCAATGTGGGGAATGTTAGGAATCAATGTTAGGAAAGGTTAGGAAAGTTAGGATGTTTTCGTAGGTGCAATATAATGTTAAGAATGAATATATGTATTATTAAATTTATGTATGTTTGTAGATATAAAATATTTTCATTGTTAATATTTTGAGAATGAATGTTAGGAAGTTTTGATAGGTGCAATCTAATGTTAGGAATGAATGTGGGGAATGTTAGGAATGCATGTTAGGAAAAGTTAGGAATGTTAGGATGTTTAGACAGGCACATTCTCAAATTCTTAAATTCAAGGGAACCCAAACATTGAAATATTGAACATTTAAATCATATTCGTAAATCACATCTTGTATTCACAATCAAAGTTTAGATGATAGTCATATACATAACTAGAATATTATCTCTCGTTATAGAACTTTAATTTATTAGTTGCCATCGGAAATATGCCTCACATGGAATACTTTTTATTACTAAGGTAACATTAGCAACTTGATTCTGAATTCTTATAAATTAAAGTTCAATCGATGAATTTTCTAAGGTAACATTAGCAACTTGATTCTGAATTCTAATAAATTAAAGTTCAATCCATGAAGTTTCTAAGGTAACATTAGCAACTTGATTCTAAATTCTAATAAATTAAAGTTCAATCCATGAAGTTTATAAGGTAAAATTAGCAACTTGATTCTGAATTCTAATAAATTAAAGTTCAATCCATGACTTCTAAGGTAACATTAACAACTTGATTCTAAATTCTAATAAATTAAAGTTCAATCCATGAATTTTCTAAGGAAACATTAGCAACTTGAGTATCAATTATAATAAATTAAAGTTCAATCCATGAAGTTTATAAGGTAACATTAGCAACTTGATTTTGAATTATAATATTTTTTATTACTAAGGTAACATTAGAACCTTGATTCTGAATTCTAGTAAATTAAAGTTCAATTATGAATTCTAATAAGGTAACATACTAAATGACTAAGTACACAATTATTCCGAATTCTAAAGAATCAATACATCTTTGAGCATGATATCCAATCTTAGCATAAAACAAGAAATGATATTCTTAAAAACACTGCAATGGAAATTTGTCCTCAATTATCCGTTCATGGTCATATTTGGATAGTTTTCATTTTCTATTTTTTAAGTTTTTTTTTCAATGGAACATGTACCAATTTTATTCGAGATGAACACACTAAATGACTATACTGAAAACATATAATATCAGGTTCATAATCTTGAAAGTAGACATAATTTTCACTTCTATGGGTCTGCTGCAAAAAATAACCTTTTAAAATGATGGATCCTCTCTCGTATGTAAATCCATTGTCATTGCAGTCCTCCAATAACTTCATTTTTCCTTCAGTGCATCACATCAAATAATATTTTACATTTTTGTTGTTGTCTAAAGGTGCAACCACAGTGAAAACATCTCATGTGCAAATTACAAATGGTGTTAGAGTTTTTAAGTGAATTAAATTGACTATATACACATAAGGTGATGGACAACAATGAAAAATAAACAAGATCATTACCCTCTCTCACAAGATATGAAATTCTATCGCCATCAGATGATATTTTTATTTCTTCTGATTCTAATTCTTTTATGCTTGCTAGTGGCATTTTCCCTTTTGGATTAATCTCAGTGTGTTTCCAATGTTTTACATAGTTGTTTGTTATTTTTTCACAAACTTTTGTAGATTCAACATTTTTAGTGCAAATAAGACAAAAACATGATTTATTTTTACTCTCAAATGCAAACACATCTTGGAAGGATTTTGTTTGAATAGAGTGAAGTTCTCTAGTTCCATGTATGGTGCTAGCCTCGTACGATATTGATCTATCTATATCTTGGACCCCAACAAGCCAAAAAAACCTACACAATCAATGATAAATCATAAATGGAAAATTTTAATGTTAGTGTACAAAAACTTCAATGTTAGTACATACATTTTTTTAAATTGACAATTAATATAAATTTAAAAAATCATGTACGTACCTGCGCACATATTTTGATTGTTGACTAGAATCATGGCTTAGATGTTATTTACACCATTGAACAACCTATGTATCTGAATGGAATCGTCTATAAAAATGGTTCATTTTACATCTTTGAAGTTCTCTTTTTATGCATGCTCCTGCACCATCATGTTCACCTTTCCCATGTCCAATTTCGAAGAAATTCTAGTGATGTTTAATGTTCAATGCTTTTTGAAGTCGACATAACCAAAAAAATGATTATGAAGATTTAAATTGTCCCGCACATCCATCTGACCATATCCAATGTTCATTGAATTTAACTTCACTCTTTTTTAATGAATGATATAAAAAAATTTCAATACAATGTTGAACAAAATGTGTATCGTGTGTACGATCATCGCTGATATAAAAGTGATATTCTTTAATCACATCTCGATTGTCACACATGATTTCAATTCCATCAACACCTTGTTGAGAATGTATATATAGAACATGGACAAATATCGAAACTTGGTCATAATGACAATATTCACTTTGAATCTCTTTTTTTGCAGCAAATGTGTAGTTTTCTGCAAAATCAACCACAGACAAAATTGTTTCGAATGGAAAAATTTCATGGGAATGTTTGAATTGAAGGTATTTACATCATGATATATGTGAATTCTTGGTGTATTTATAAATTTCACTTTCAAATTTCTTGAGAAAATTTGTCACACATATTTTATCTTCTCACAAATCAATTCTTTTGGAATGTGCATCACTAGAACTTGTAGAATAATTGTTGTATTCATATCTTCTCCAATCAATGGTTACATTTGAAAGTGAATGATCATTATCGATAAGGTATTTATTTTGGAATAAAACAAGATTTCCACAACGATGAAAATGTTTTCCATTGGCACATTTCTTATTATAAAATATTTTATCATGATTTCTCTCACATAGAGTTTGAGATATGAATTCACATACTATGGGAAGAGGTGGTGAATTTTTCCAAAACATTTTACATAATTCAAGAAACGTGTCGTAATATAATTGAAATTGTACATGATAATGACAACAACATGTGTCACGTATAGTAATAGGTCTAACATACCATGGTTTTTGTTGCACAAATGTAGTGATTGACATATTAATTCCATGATGATCCTCCTTGAATTTCTTGAACAATTTCACTTGTGTCATTTCCATTATGTGTTTTGAAAGTATTTTATATACATTTCGTGATACTCTTTGTCGTATCACATCCCTTGAATTTGGTGAAACTCGAGAATGGTCCAACCAATATTTTTGTACAATATCTTTAGCACCTTATCCCATTCTATCTTTGTAAGGTTGTCTACAAATAATTTCCCAAGAAGCAAGTTCATCATTTTCATCTATTTGCATTCTGAATTTTCTATGTTGTATAATGTCTTTCTTGAGGTTCCAATTTCTTGTGCTAGTTTTGTTGTCAAACGTTTTGTCCAGTACTAGCTGAAACAATTGTTGTCTGAATTGCTATATGTGCAGCACTAGTATCTTTCTTTTGGATTTTTCAAATTTTTTTATTGCATCACCTATATTTTATATCACATTATGTTTCAGTTTTGACTCTTTTGTCGCCTTGTGAATACCCAATAATGATGTAGCACATTCTAACTTCTTGGACACCAATAAACACCTAAAAATTTGCGCTTGTCTTGCTATTGAACAATCCTTGAGAATATCATCATAACGTTTTGTAGCATGATATCATGCAACATGTATGGGTAGTTTTTCTCCATATTTTTTGCAATCAATGTCTTCTAAAATTTCATCATCAATGGTGAAAGTACCTATACAGCAAGTTAAATTTAATTTAACATATGTCCAAAAATACAATTCATTATAAAAACTGAATTTGGAAAATACATGATATATACATACCAGGTCCAATTTCTAGATCTTGATTTTGATCTTCAATATTGACTTCGTCAACATTAGCATGTAAATCGCTATTTACATCTTCAACAATGGTCTCTTCAACTTCCATTTGTTCTTGTACCCTATTTTCAATTTTTGTTTCATCAACAGTGTTATGGAAACATGTTCTTATATCTTCAATTCTATCTTATGTTTCTGCGACCCTTTCTCTTTTAGCTCTATTTCTAAGTTTTTGTTTTTCCCTATTAGCATCATCATCACGTTTACAATCACTTTTTTTTTTACGGTTTCTCCTATTGCCCATGATTATTTATTCTCCTTTGGAAAAACCCCTTGGGAAAAAAAGAAACACCTTATAAAGAAATCTTCTTTGTGAAACCATTGGAAAAAAAAAACTCCTTGAAAAAATACTTTGAAAAAAAACCTTCTTTGAAAAAACAACCTATAAAAATATTTTGG
>LPNX010632063.1:117507-136956 GCA_001517045.1 Pseudotsuga menziesii
CACAAGTATCTCTTCACATGTAGTAGAATAAGTGATGATATTTCACGAGGAGTGTCTCCAAGGAAATTATGATATGGTTTCTAAACTACAAATTGCATGCTCAACTGTGCAACCTGCTTCTGATCAATGCCAAAAGGTGATCTATGATGAATGTTTTGTTATATTAGATCAAGCATAGTAAAAGAATAGAAATAAGTTGTCAATTTTTTGTTGATTAACATGTCTCTTTCCTATCATGTGCTCAAGGGACTTTTTTTTTCTTTCGGGCATATTTGGTACTCACTTTGACCGATTTTGGCCATGCTTGAGGTGGTTTCATAAGAACGATTAGTTTTTCATTTTCATATCTTCCAGAAATTGTGGGCTTGACCTTCTCTGGCTTCATTTACACCTGCGAGTTTCCTCAGTCTTCAAAGCTTAGTCTCCCTTCAGCTACAGAACATGCAGCTTCCTTTACTTCTGACTTGTGGGCTTCTTTAAGATTCTGCTGGTATCTACATGCCTCTCAGGGCTTCTTTCAAGCTCTATGGGAATCCTCCCAAGACCTTGTGGGATCTTTAAGCTCCAGTGGGCTTAACCTAATTTTGGATCACAATAAGTTGATCCAAGCCCAGTGGTACCTACGTCTTTTATCGATGGTATTTTTTATAGATTTACCCCCCTACCTTATCATAGAAATCCTCTCTCAGTGGTGCCTAGAATATCATTTAATTAATGTTTATACAATCCCTATGGTGCTTACAACGTATTTTATCGATGGTATTTTTATACATGTACCCTCCTACCTTGTCATAGAATCTACTCTAAGAGGTGCCACTTTAGCCTCTAATTATGTATTTTAGCCCATTATTATGAATTTGTGCATCCTAATGGCAAAACAGTTTTTGAGGCAATAATTAGGGTGCTTAGGGCCACTTTCTCTACTTTTGGGCACTTTTTAAATCATTATGCCTTATTTTTTAAAGTCAGTTAACACTTTTTGACCTCCCCCTTGAACTTCCCATTTATTTTTTTCCATTTTACTTAAATATGTTTTTTCCCATATCTTACTTTCCCGATATATTTATTTTCTATAAATCACCTTTCATGTGCTATATTTTATCCATTTCTTTGTCTTTAAAATATAGTATGTATTTTTTCACAAGCACTTATTGAAGATCCAAAACCGTGGAAAGGAAGGTGCCTTTCCATGATTTTTTAATTTTTTTTTGAAACCTCTAGGTTTTTTCGCAATATTGACGAACTTTCGTTGTGGGTATTGCAAAACCGTTGAAACCCTGGGTGGATTTCCACGAATACCGTCACTATACAGATGAAGTTTCGTGGCAAAATTACCATTCAACTTGCATATTTCGTCGATAGAGATTGGTTTTCCACAGTTTTGCATGGAAGAAATTTATGTTCAAATTCTAGAATTCATTGATAGAGAGACAAATGTTTGTCGAAAGTGTTCCATAGTTTTGCGTGGAAACAAAATTATGCCTAGCAGTTTTTTGTCATATTTTCATCGTTATAGGGATGAAAACTTTGTCAATAGAGCGACGAAATGTAGAAAATGAATTAGAAAAATCAATTTCAAGGCCACCGTATAGAAGACACATGGCATCCATTTTTTTTCTCTATATCAATGGCTTATAAATTTCATCGTTATATCCATAAAATAAGTGCCAGGAAACATCACGACTGTTATTGTTGCAATTCAGACGACGAAATGTGGAAATAGTAACGAAAAACCTTCGTAAATTTGCTATTTTGTATTAGTGCAAGTTCACCTACATGCAAAATGGAAAAAAATGTATTAGTTCATAATAACTAAGTAAGCCCGACATAGCAAGTAGAATACAATTACCCCTCAGGTGTTACAAGGGAAACTAGTCCCGCCACTCCACCCCTTTTTCCAACAACAAAGTTAAGTCAGAATTGTTTACATGACAAATAATAAAACGTTATAATCACTGAGTATGTAATCGAATTAACTAACATACATGTAAATTCATAACCATAGATAAAGATAGTAAGAAACATCACGACGACATAAGTATACATTAAATGACCGCATCAAGAAGTATGAAAGAAGAACGTAAGAACAACTTTCGACTTTATAGTATAGTAAACAAAGTACGGTACATTCCGTACAAGTTCAAATAATGTCCATCATTGGTAGTTTTGACTAGCCTAATAAAAAAAAAAAATTTCAATTTTTTGAGACATTACAGATAGTGTAGCATAGTCATCATGTTGTACGATGTTATTCACCAACAAAGTAACCTACACAAAATTGGAAGTTTGCATTAGTTCGCAATGAACTAAGTAAAACCTGTAAAAATAGAAGGAACCTATTTACCTCTCCGAGTGGTCCCTCAAGGGATCAAATCTCACCACTCCACCCCTTGACATGTAAATTCAAATCAGGCCTTTTAATAAATAAAACTGTCAATGAAAGACAAGATAGATAAATAGGAATTATAATGTAACTAAACCAACATATGAAAATATATGTTACTAGTAAAGACAAGCATAGTAATCTTATAAACAGAGACAAGTAACATAACCACCTCACATAAACATATAGTCATTATATAGGAAAATACTTAAAAATGGAAAGACATATTACGACACTTAGATTTATTAAAACAATGAATGTTAGCATTTAGCTAGCCTACATTTATTTGAAAGTTAGCATTTAACTAGCCTACATTTTTTTTTTACAATTTTTAGGGACATTACAAGTGGTATCAGATCCCAAGTTCAAAAACTAAGAGACCTAATGGGAGTTCCAAACCTTCATTGTAGAAAATAAATTTTATATTTGAAATTTTGTTAACTAACAAAAATTTCTTGTTATTATAAATTTTACATTGTAGGATTCAAAGAACAGTTATGATCATGAACATGGAAGAAGACAATAGCCGACAAGGAAAACTTACTACCCCAACACGGGAAGAAGAACTAGTGGTTGAATTAATTTTTGATATACTGAAATCCATAAAAAGTCTACAAGAAGACTTACAGATTTTCAATGATGATAATATGAATGAAAGAAAAGAGAAGCAAGCAATTGATGAATCTTTACTGTAGAACATGACAGGAGGAATCCCACATGGACAACCTACTCATTCAACCAAAAAGTTTAAGAAAGAGTTTTATCATAAAAGGGTCAGCAGCCCAAAGGAAGAAGTAAAAGAAGAACGCACACTTGAACCTCCAGAAAGAGATTATCATAGTCCTTCAAGAGATAATTCCCTTTCTCCTTGCAAAAAGAAACAAAAGAATGATGGAAACCTCCAAGGAGAGTTCAGAAATATAAAATCCACAACCTATGAAGGAGAGATGAACACCGAGGAGAAAGTTGAAGAATGGCTTCTAGGTATGAGAAAATACTTCTGAGTAAACAACTACTCTAGTGAGATGAAATAACGTCTAGATATCTATAATTTAAATGCAAAAGTATGAAGATCGTGGAGAGACCGAAAGCATACCAAGAAAGAGGAGGGAAAAGAAATCCGATGGAGTCACTTTGACATAATTTTTCAGGATAAATACATCTCTAAAAGATTCTTCAATATGAAGGTGAAAGAATTTCACGACTTAAGGATGGGTTCCATGGATTCTTTTATTAACAGGTTTTTGGATCTGTTACATTATGTGACATACATAAAGGACGAAAAAGTAAAAATACAACAGTTTTTAGGATGTCTTCCTCCCAATTTTCAAAAGAGAATTGAATTTAGCATGACTAAAACTTTGGGAACCACCCTAGACAAAGATAGGATTTATTATGAGCATGGAAAAATAAGGAATCAAAACATCAAGATAAGTTGAGACATGTCTAGAACCTTTTCAGAAAATTGCAAACCAGGTTTCAACCCATCGCCTTACAGAAAATAGAACAACAATTTTCCAGCAAACAAGAATTTCAACAATATAGGTACAAAGTGAAATGTACCAGCACTGAATGCCAACAGACCAGCAACAAATGGGGGAAGGAATGTTGGTCTACTACGAATCAAATGGTGGAAATTCCAAGGGCCCCATTATGCTCGAGACTGTAAGAACGATACAATTGGAGTATTTCCTTATTTATAGGAAGAACCAATGGTAGAGGACATAGTTGGAACACCGAGGAATTATGCAGCCTTGGATGGCCAACAGGAATACCATCAGACTACTATGGTTGAGATAGAAGGTAAGATTTCAAAAACTTCTATTTCAATATTGATTGAACCCGGTGCTTGTCGAAGCTATGTATTGCCTAAAATTATTGATTTTTGTAAACTAGACAACGTTAAAAATAAGAAACCCTGGCAGGTGCAATTAGCCATGGGTACGAAACGAATGGTCTCTGAAATAGTTAGATATTGTGAGGTAAATCTGAATGGTTTCCCTTCTAGGATAAATATGAATATTTTACCCTTAGGATTATATGATGTACTTATCGACATGGAATCATTGGAACAACACCATGTCATGCTCGATTATCTACACAAGTAAATCTTGTGTATAGATAGCCAAGGGAATCAGGTAAAGATTCAAGGACTAAGAAGGTTTCAGTAAGGAAAATATCTTCCTTACAAGAAAATAAGTGCATTAGGAAAGGCTGCAAACTATTTGCAGTAAACATCGAGGTTGTAGAAGGTGAGAGAGAACAATACATCGAGGACTTTCCAGTTCTCGTAGAATTTATAGATGTATTTCCTGAGGAAATACTAGGATTACCACCAAAATGAGACTTATATTTTTCCATAGAACTAACACCAGGGTCACTTTCGGCTTCCAAAGCCCCTTACTGCATGAGCACACCAGAGTTGATGGAGCTCAAGTTACAGTTGTAGGAGTTCATTGAGAAGGGATATATATGACCTAGTATGTCCCTTTGGGGACCACCAATACTTTTCATAAAGAAGAAGGACATCATGATGTGGATGTGCATCAATTACTACCAACTTAACTAGACCATCAAGAACCGTTACCCACTCCCTAGGATCGATGACTTATTCGATCAAGTAGGAGGAGTCAAGATCTTTTGAAATATCCACCTACAGTACATATACCATCAAGTATGGATCTACGATGAGGATATTCATAAAACCTCCTTTCGTACGAGATACAACCACTACGAGTTTGTAGTAATTCCATTTGGGTTGACCAATGGACCCATGAATTTTATGTGTATGATGAAAATTATCTTTAGTAAATACCTGGATAAATTTGTATTGGTCTTTATAGATGGTATCCTAGTTTACTCTAAGAGTAAAGAAGAACGCGAGGAGCATCTCCGCATAGTCTCAGGTGTTACGGGAACACCATCTCTACGCCAAGTTTAGTCAATGTGATTTTGACAAACCACAGATAAAGTACGTGGGTCACATCATCTCCGAGAAGGGGATAGTCCTTGACCAAGAAAATATTAAAGCCATAGAGGATTGGCCTTCCCCTACTAGTGTCATAGAAATTAGGTCCGTTTTGGGATTATTTGATTACTACCAAAAGTTCATTGAGAAATTTTCAAGGATATCTTTTCCCATGACCACTTTGCAAAATAAGGGAAACATGTTCTTATGGACAAGCAAGTGCATTAGAGGAAATTTCAACTCAAAATCGGCCTTTTAACCATAATTCAAATTCCATGTCATCATGTGTTAGCCAAGGAAATTGATTTAATTTTGAAATACTGTATAGGGCTTAAACAATTTTTTAATATAAATTTGGGGATAGGTATCATAAAAAAACTACATTTTTTGTTCGTATTTTCGACATATCTCCTAGTGTTTTTACTCATATTTCAATTGGGAGAGCTCGTTGGATGTGAAATTAAATTCTGCATCCAACGCATACCCACTCGGCATACTTTTAGTGGACCCCGCTACCTCATCATCATGTTTTTTAGATATTTATTTTTTTGGGGGTAGAAGGGTCCATCAAAAGTATGCCGAGTGGGTACTCGCTAGATGGGGAATTTGATTTCGCATCCAATGAGCTCTCCTGATCGAAATTTCAGTAAATTCACAGGGAGATATGTCGAAAATATGAACAAAAAAATTAGTTTTTTTCTTTTCTTCTTCCAAAGTTAATAAGTATTATTTTATTATTTTATTATTTTTCTTAGGAGGCCCATTTTGAGTTCAAATTTCCTCTAATGTGAGAATTTTTTTTGAAAATTAAACAAATTTTGATGACTGCACCAATACTATGAATTACGGATCCTAATGGGGTTTTTGTTGTTTGAATAGATGCAAGCAAGGAAGGGCTCAGAGGAGTCCTCTTGCAGAACGATTGTGTGATATTTTATGAATCATGAAAGTTAAAGGAACGTGAACAAAACTACCCCAGCCATGATCTTGAGTTAGAAGCAATCATCCATGCCTTGAATGTGTGGAGGCACTACCTCATAGGGAAGAAATTTCTTCTAAAGATAGACATAATGAGTCTGAAGTATTTACTTGACTAACTGGATCTAAATTTCCTTAAGGCTAGATGGTTGGCTTTCCTTAGCTAGTACCATTTCAAATTAAAACATATAAAGGAAAAGGAGAATAAAAGTTTTAATGCTTTAAGTCAATGAGCTCATATGTTATATGAGGTGAATTTAAGTCAAACCGATTTGGATTTACATGAGAGGATTAGAATGACAAACGAATTTGACCCTTTCTATGTTGAAATTGTTAAGAAGGTCCAAGAGGAGAGGTTGTTTCAACAAAAAAAAGAGTATAATGTATACAAAATAGGACGGTTGTGGTCCAAACAAATATTGTATGTTCTTAAAGGAGGGGACATCAAGTCCGTTATCCTCACGGTATTTCATCAAAACCCCTACTCAGGGCATCCGGGATATCAAAAGATGATATCCACAGTAAATAAACACTTTTTTTGGCCGAAGTTAAAGGCTGACATAGTGTTATTTATCGCAAAATTTAAAGAATGTTAGCTGGTCAAAGCTGAGCACTAGTATCCTTCGAGATTGTTGTAACCATTACCCATTCCAGAATGGAAGTGAGAGGTCATTAGCATAGATTTTATTACGTGTATACCAAATAGTAAGAAGTAAAATGACTCTATCTTTGTAGTAGTTGACAAATTGTCAAAAGAAACACACTTCATTCCAGTGAAGTTGACCTACAAGGCAGTTCACATTGCCGACATATTATTAAAGGAGGTATTCATATTGCATGACATACCTAAGGAAATCATCTTGGATAGAGATACAAAGTTTACCAGGAACTTTTAGAGATCCTTATTTTGTGTATTAAAGACATAGTTAAACATTAGTACTTCTTACAACTTGCAGACAGATGGGAAGAAAAATGGCTAAACTAGATTTTAGAGGACATGGTTAGGATGTATGTCATGAACAACCCCACCAAGTTGGAGGATTACCTGCATCTTGCAGAGTTTGCATATAACAACAGATACCAGACCTTTGCCAAGATGAGTCCTTTCGAGGTACTCTATGGTTCAAAGTGTAGAACACCGGTTACTAGGGATAGCCTGGTAGACCAACTCATGCTAGGGCCCAATTTACTAAAATACTTTGAATAATTGGTCACCAAGGTCCAACAGAACATTAAAGAAGAACAAGACTTCCAAAAGAGTTACGTAGATAAGAAAAGAAAAGATAAAGATTATGAGATAGGAAACCATGTTTTCTTAAAAGTAAAAGCAAAGAGATGCTCCTTGAGCTTGGGGAGGTGCAGCAAGTTGGAACCAATATTTTGTGGACCCTTTGAGATACTAGCCAAGAGAGGTCTAGTGGCATGTGAAATAGCTTTACCTAATCACATAAGAGTTCATAATGTTTCCACACATCCTTATTAAAGAAAAAAGTATATGATACTAAAAATGTGATTGATTGGTCCTTGTTATAGATGGAAACTGAAGGGGAGTTTGTACCTGAACCCCTTCATATACTGGACAAGAGAGAGGTATAGCTCATGAAGCACACCATAGTCTAGTTGAAAGTGCAAGGGAAGCACTTTGTGGCCAATGAGGCTACTTGGGAGAATGAAGCCACCATAAGAGAGGCTTACCCTGCCTTGTTTCATGATTTCATTCCTAGTCCCTAGAACACCAAAGATGATGTTATTCTAAGTGGGGAGGGATGTATTATCGAGAATTTTTGGACCTGAAATTTATGGGCATAACTCCCATTGGATGTGATATTGTTTTGATATTTTATTTTGTATATTGGGTATAAGACCCCACTGCACATGAGAATGATGATTTGTTTGATATATTGGGCATAAGACAAATGCATATTTTTTATGTATATGATTTCATGTGTTCAGCGTGGACCCTGAAGCACATAATTGATGAGACATTTGCGTTGAGTGCAAGCTTTGAGGCACATGAGTATTTGATGTTTGTGTTGGGTGAGAAACTCTGGAGCACATGAGTATTTGATGTTTGCGTTGAGCAAGAAGCTCTGGAGCACATGATTATTTGATGTTTGTATTGAGTGAGAAGCTCTAGAGAAAATTAGAATTTGATGTTTGTGTTGAGTAAGAAGCTCTAGAGCACATGATTTATGAAACATTTGTGTTGAGCATGAACCTCTGAAGCACATTGAAAGATAAGAATTGGAAGTGTTGCAAATAATCCCTGGAGCATTTCAAGTTGATGTTGAGCATAAGCTATGCAACATCGGATCCTTGGCCATTGTATGCCTAGGTGTATCCTACAAATACATCGTAGCATTAGAGTTGAGCAAGGAGCTCTAGAATTGCACTAAGTTGTAACTCCATATTTCTTAGCGTTGAGTATGGGCTCTGAATAAATGATAGGAGTTACTAAAAACTTAATATGTTGAGTGAAAACGACTTTTATAAAACATCGATCTCATCTTATTTATTTTTAAGTGATTAAATGATATTTCAAATTTTTGTGTCTCATGAAGTACTGAAGAACTACCACATTATACGAGGTAGTCCAACATGCAAGGAGTTTTAGAGCTACCTAACTTAGTTGACCAACCCTACATGAACGCCTTAATGAAAGAAGTGATTATAAGCTAAAGAAAGTACTAAGAGATTTATACATATATACTTTATATATGTTATAAATAAGAGAGTAAGCCTATGTAATAATAAATAGTAACTATAAATAATAATGGAAGGATTTATGTATTATTTTTTAGACATAATTAAATTAAATATTTAAAATACCTAAAAGAGTCGAATAGGAACTAGTCAAAGAGTTCCGAAGTTAAAATAAATAAAGATTAATTTCACATAAATTAGATAAAAGATTATTTTAAGAAAACAAATGATTCTTGATTTAACTGTCCATTTTCCTAAAGATTGTTTATAAAGACCCAAGCCAAAGAGAGGCTTGGGTATCTTTTTTATTTTCCATCTATTCTACCTGATTTTTATTCTCAAGAGAGTTCTTGGAGAGCATTTTTCCCAAGAGGAAAAGAAAAACTGGTACAAAACCTATTATCCCAGACAGGGAAACCTTACCTTTAGGATCTCTAAGCTACTTGCATGTTGGAACCAACTTGGGGGGATTCGGATTGAAGCTATGAATGGTTTCCAGCCATGGCTGGGTGGAACGTGGTAGTTCCCAAGTTATTCAGTTAACAAAACATAGGTTTGAATTTTCTATGTTCTTGTTAATGCTGTGTGCTTGAGTTTCCAGGCTTTCATCCATTAAAATAGCTTCAAATCGCAGGTATGAGGTTTCTTTATCTTCCTTACAGTTCATACAATTTTCTTATTAAATGAAGGGTTTATAATCTTGTATGGAAATATGCATATTATATGCTTTCTATAGCTAGGTTTATTTTGTTTACAGAGCCTTACAAAACAAATAAGTTTATTTTGTTTACAGAACTTAAAACATGATTTTATGAAGTAGGGATTATGGTACATGAGTGTCTTGTTTACTTGACCATGATTACCTAGATAGAAAAATATAGGTTATATTCCTTAGTATTTTTTTTAGAGTGTCACATATGCTTTTCTTAGATTTCAAAACCCTACGAGAAATATGGTCTCTATTTTTTCAGTATTATTCTTTCTATCATTCATATCTTAAATTTAATCTTCTCTATAATTTTGTAGTTTTTTAAACAAAATATTATCTTAGGCTTAGAAACTCTAGATTATTTAAGATAACTAGAATTATGTTATTTGTTCAAACTTATATGCAAAAGTAAAAGAGAGTTTACATAAAGATAAACAAAATTATAAAACCCATCGATGAGAGGTCAAAACTCTGAGTTGTAGAACTTCAAACTAGGTTCAAATCATTTTAAAATAATTACTAAACTACCAACCAAAAGAAAATAATTAAAATTAAGAATGAAACTATTGCTAGCACGCTTATATTCTTTTCACATATCAAATCCAATATAAACAACTATATCATAAATGTTGTTCACAAACTTAATATAAATGCTACTTCTATGATAAAACATAACGATTATAAGTATTAATAAATCCGTTCCAAATTCCATTACAAAACCATCTACACAAAGCCCAACCATCGAAACCTGTTAAGGGTTGGCCGCAGGATCTTCTGATATTACAAACTACTGTAAATAACAAAACAAAACCAAACTCATATCTCATAAAACAATGAGGATCAAATACTCTAGGATTCATTATCAAACACAAAACCATAAACGGTAAAAAACAAGTCTAAATCATTAAATCCTGGGATCGAGTCCTATAGGAACACTGCTAAATACAAGAAAGTATAAACAGTGAAACTTACACAGTAAGGGTTTCACCTTACGGGATTCCCATAATATTTTCAATATAAACCTTCAGTTTAAACCAATATGAGATATGCTAATATAAGCAAATACACAAATATATAGAAATCAACCATTATATTCACTAGCTGCGTATTCATATCAGGGTTGAGCCAAAGCTTCCAAGCTCATGGCCATAATACGAAACCCCATCCTTAAACATTATTTAAATATGTACGCAGTAACATCTTCTAAATAAACATAAAAGAGAAATGTGCACGCTACGTATTCACCTAAAGACCGAGAAAGACACATGGCCTTAAGGTGAAAATCCCAACACTAGTAATTATTAAATCATTCACCATGAATATAATACATAGAAATTAGAAATAAATACAGTCACAATATCAACAGTGCCATTGCAAGCAATGGCACCATGAATCCAATCATACACATCAATAGATGTCAAAATGCAAAGTTTTCCATTAAAACCTTAAACCCAACAAATTTACAAAACAATGCAAACGACGAAGATTTATACACAGAGCCGAGTATTTTTGTCAACAGTCAAAGACTTTCGCCAAAATATTTACATACAATTTTACATAGAAATGATTAACTACAGTCACATCTCTTGGATTCCCAATCTATCAAAATACCCAAGATATCAAACCCATAATCGAAACTACACATTGTTACCTCTCACAACCCAGAGTTCAATACTCTGTTAGATAGACACACAGAGGTAAGGGCCTTTCCATTTAGCAGGGATTACCTGCTTATAGTTTGCATAGACCATCGTTACAACCCCTCAAGCCATGATTCAAGCCACCCCTATCACCTGCAAACCAAACACACATAGCCATGAGAAGTATGCAAAACTTCAATAGAAGAAAACAAACAAAATAGTGTTGCAAACCATATCAAGAACACACATGCCAGGTGAAAGGGAATACTGTTTCTCCACGCAACACACCTCTCTAGATCTCAAAACCACATAGACAACAAGAGGAAAAACTAAATGAATTTCACAATGACCATACCGAGCATATGAGGCTTTTGTCCCATGTTTTCTGAGGAGCATTTGATGCGCCACCCTGTCCACCACTACTCATGAAATCCAAACCCATAGATCCATAGTCAAGCTCACAATGTTTCGCCATAGTCCACCACTCTAGCATTAAAACCATAACTAAACCCTCGCTTACAAGGTTATGCCAAAGTTTTATGGCATATAAAACATGCCATAAATATCTTATGCATATCCCATTGTTTTTCAAAGGATTGTTTATAAATTTTTTGATGGCATATGGATAATGCCTTCAACCATAGTATTTAGACATTAAATAGTTACATTTTATAAACTTGATATCAACTAGAGAAGGTTGCATATAACCTTAGACATAATAATAATGACAACCGTAAATATTTAAACCATGCACTCTCAACTCTACATAAACGTAGAACGTAGGCACAACTAGGTCAGTACTTTAGTCCTATTATCTCCAGATATGAATACGATAGTGTCTAGCATGGTCATTATGTTGTAGGATGTTATTCACCAACAAAGTAACTTGCACAAAAGTGGAATTTTTCATTAGTTCGTAGTGAACTAACTAAACCCCGTGAAAATAGAATGAAACTCTTTACCTCTCCGAGTGGTCCGTCAAGGGATCAAATTTTGCCACTCCACCCCTTGACATGTAAAGTCAAGTTAGACCTTTTAATAAATAAAACTGTAAACGAAAGACAAGATAGATAAATAGAAAGTAGAATGTAATTGAACCAACATATGCAAATATATGTTACTAGTAAAGACAAGGAGAGTAATCTTATAAACAGATCCAAGTAACATAACCACATCACATAAATAGATAGTCATTATACAGGCCCGATACATAAAAGGGGAAAGAGAGCTTACGACACTTAGATTTATTAAAATAATGACATATACATTCCACAAAAGATAAAACATTGTCCTTGACGGATAGCATTTAACTAGTGTACAAATTATGAACTAATTTATAATCCAATTTATAATTAATATATCTAATAATTGTACTAGTCTAGACATGCAATGTATGTATGTGTATCTAGAACATACATATGTTGTGTCTATACTAATGATAAGAAATAACCTCCTCTAATGTATAGTTATTGTATGGTCTCATCCTAACATGGAAGACAAGAATTAGTAATCTTAAAACCTACCATTCTCACTAACTAGTTCTGAATAATAAAATCTGAACTACATATCACACATGAAAAATAACGAGTTTTAGCACACAAACGTAACCAAGTTGTTATAGCTAACTCGCAATAGTATTGTTAACTACTCCAAACCATCCTCTTTCCCTAACCTAGTTCTATTTTTTAGATATTATCCTTTCCTTTACTAGAATATGTTTGTGCACTAGCTATATTGACCCAAACCTATATAGAACACATAAGTGAAACTGTGAAAGTGTTTATTATTTCAACCAGGCTTTCCCCGCATTCAACTAGTTGTTGTCATCACACAACTTGGGGAGTGTGGATTAGCACAACCCTCCTACGACTCTAGTTTTTAGAGGGTAAATGGTGGGTAATACCTCCAACTGTGCTAATAGAACAAGGTTCAACACCCTATATTGACATCTTGTTCCATTGTTGTTTTTCCTAGAGCTACAACATCAAATATCCAACTCGAGAAATTATGCTTCCTATAAAACTTACACTTTCTCACACATCATAGCAATGTATTTTAAACCATTAGTAACACTCAAATAATGTGTTATTAACTTACTATTACTCTTTCAAATTCCATGTTAGGCTACATCACCTTAGTATCATACTTATTCAGGTATCATATAACGCATTTATTTTGTGGGTTAGTTAGTAGACACAAGCTCGTTCATAACATTATAATATTTTTACTGTGATTATCTTGTTATTAACTAATGATCAATGTAAAAAAGTTGATGTATCTACAATGTGCATGCTAGTTAAAAGTTTCGTTTCCAAATATATTATAAATTGGTATCCATGTACCATCACATTTATCCATCTAATTTAGCATGCTAGGGGAACACCATGCTACTTTCATCAATCACGACATAACCAATAGGATTTGTACATAACTTCCATATATAGATAAGTTCATAATCCACACATATATAGTTTTCTTAGTCCATATGAAGTTAATAGATAATAAGCAAAGAGATCCAACATAGGTCACAATGTAGTTTAGTTGCCTAAATCAAAATGTGGCATTAGAATGCTTTTGGAATAGTTTCACTTGGCTTACTTTATGATGATATATTATTATTATCGATCTTTGGAGAGACAAAATGTGGCATTAGAATGCTTTTGGAATAATTTCACTTGTCTTACTTTATGATGATTTCTATTATTATCAATCTTTGGAGAGACATTATAGGATGATCTTTACATCAATAGAATTTGTAGTTTTTCTAATTCTAAATTGAGTCTTTAAACAAATTAGAAATTTATAAGCTTATATTTTTCAATTAAAATACACAAATTATAATGGCTCAAAATGACTTGCATTTGGAATACACACAATATAGTAACATTAACAAGTTTTGAGCTTTATCGGAAAGATGTAGAACACTTGGTGGTGGAGTATGGTTAAGACGCCCCCTAAGCTGAAAGGTTGTCAGTTCTAATCCTGTCGGATACCAAAAAATCCAACCATGTTAAGGGTTGGTGCGGTCCAGGCCGGGTGCAATCCTCGGGTGATTTTGACGGCTTAGATGCCCTTGGTTCGTGGTTACTTAGCCAATGGAAACCCTGTTAATCAGGGGGGTTCCACCACTTTGCCAACAAAAAAAACAAGTTTTGAGCTTTCTCATATTTTAAATCTCTATTTTTTACAAATAAAAACTACAATTTTAGGAAAATTAAAAACTTTATTTATAATCTTTAAATATTAATTATAGTATTATTTTTTATATTTATATTTTTTTATCATTTATTGAAATGTTTTGATGATTTTAGATATTGATTTTATAAATATTTGTAAAAACAATTAACATATTCGTTCAATACATTAATTATTATATTTAATTGAACAACCTACATGATTTCACTTTAATTTAGATTATAAAGGTTAGAGGTGTTATTTTATTTTAATGGTACCTACTTTATATTAAAATTTACCTTCTAATTTATTTTTTATAGTTTGGATAACATTTTGTTATTTTATATTTGTCTTTATATATAAAATATATTTTTGATTGTTTGATTATATTATTTAAATTTTATAGAAGCTATTCAATTTTATAAATTTAAAATCAATATTCTAATAAACAAAATTTCCATCACAATTTCTATTTGATGTCTCTATTTAATGGGAAAAGGTGAAGAACAAATTTCAACTCTCACTATTTTTCAAAAGACAATTTATGTATTAACACCATTTTGCATATAATTACAAGTGTTTTCATTGTAAGCATATTATTCCGAACGAATTACATTTTAATGTTCGCTATATTTTTAGTTTATGTTATATTGTAGTTAATTATTTGTTTATGTTATATTATAGTTAATTATTTGTATGTATGGTGTTTTGGGATGTGATAATTTTTTTATTTAATAAATTTTTATATTAATATTTTTAATTTGAAAGAAAAACCATAAATTTAATGAAATTTTAAAAAGTTAGAAAATAATGGCCTCTCATTCAGAGGTAATAAAACATTTTTTTAAAAATTCTACTCAGGTTAAAAGTACCAACTTCAGCCCAAATAGTGATACTTCCACACCTCAAAGAGAAAGTCCGTACTGAAAGAACTATAACATCACTTGATAAAGGTATTGAGCAAAAACTGACTATAACATCACTTGATAAAGGTAGGGAGCAAAAACTGACAATAGATCTGGTGGTGTTTATATACATCATTCTGATCCTGCATTCCCAACCATATTATTCAACTAATGGGACTAATTGTATGATAATTCATGGGACCAATGCTGCGACCAGCTTTTTCACTTTGCTCCCGAAAAGAGAAACAATTACTTGATCCATTCGGAAACACCAGTCACAAAAATATGTCCCCAGTCATACAACTATTTTGTAGTTTTCATCAGAAAATCCCATCACTACATATGCATTAGGATATGGGGCTCACCTTTGTACATCTTCTTCCAAACTTCCTCATTCTTTATTCAAGGCAAACAAAGGTTAAGATTAATAATCTGTTCTCTACATATTAATTAACCAGTTAGTAATAACTGAAAGGCAATGACCATATCTGTTTTTTAATATTCATGAATTTTTTTTTCTTTCACACTTGAAGATCGCTGACTTTGACCCTTCAATTATCCATTATATTTAAATCAGGAAAGTAAAAATGCCTTATTGAATGAAATAGTAATCAGTTCTAGAGTTAAACTCACCCATGGTGGCTTAGAAATAGATGAAAGCAGGTAGCTTTAATACAAGCAGCACTCAGCTTCAAGTCTTACAAGGAGACATTACTCTATCTTTAAAGGTAAGTAACTTAAATTCTTTTTTTTTGGTAACTTTGCTTTAACAAGTATACTTAAATTGAATGGTGGATCATGGTTATGTGGTGGATTATGGTCATCACATTAGCCCCATCTTAATTAAATTAACATAGTTACAAGTAAATGGTTGATGAATGTTTATAAACATAACTAATTACTTAGTTTTGTGAAGGTAGCTAAATATTAAAAAAAGGGTAAAATATATAATTTTATATCCATTATTCCTACCAGATTGTTAGAGTTAATATAACAACAACACAAATACCAATTAATAAAAAAACTGATATGAAAAAACAAAAACAAATTCTTACCCATTTATTTAACCTTCCTTTAAGTAAAGCTTATTTAAATATTAATCAAGATGCATTTAAACATAACCAGATACCACCACCATAAAAATGAATCCTTCCTCTGTACTTGTTACACAGTTAATTTTATTAATAAGTTCAATTAAGTCTAAAATCTCAAATAATATCTAAATGCCTACTAACATAAAAATAAACAAATTTAGAAACCAACATTTTGGAATTCCAAACTGATAAAAAAGAAAATAAGGGAATGCCTATTAACATAAAAATAAACAGATGTAAAAACCAACAAAACACTTATTGCTTTTGGAATTCCAAACTGATGAAGAGAAAGTAGGGTTTGTGCACATCTTAACCTAATCCTTTGCACTCATGAGTCTCCCAACGGAAACCGTGATGCGGTAGTCAGAGTTGTCTACTGATGATTGATAACGTCCCAACGAACCCAAAAGCACATGAAGATACCACTCAAAAACAGAGCATTGATAATTTCAGACAACGAACTACGTCGTCAAGGATCACCACAACCGGCGCAGACAGAATGGCGGCCCAAGATATCGTGCCCTCTAACGGTAACGGTAGATTGAGCATAACCATTGTAGCAACCAAAAATACAATACATGTGATACGGCGAACAAATTTTGTCTTGCAATAATCTGATGTGTGAAAACCGGTGAGGGCATAGATTGGGAATATTGCTGTGCCTGAGATGACCAGTTATCACAATATATTGCTGTGCCTGAGACGACAAGATTGATAACAGTGCGATTGGGTAGGTGATTTTTTTATTCTCCTTCACTGGTGGAGGATGCGCAAGTTTTCGCAACGGGGAATTATGGCAGGCATAACGATCGGGTTTTCCATTTTCTATTTTTCAATAAGCATCTTCGTTGTACGAGGTTCCCAAATGTATCCCCACATCGATAATGCCCAAGTATGACGGTTGGACCACTTCATTAACGTGATATAGAAAACCAATTTGAGTAGAGTGGACAACCCTGTAAGTGCACTGCAGAACTGTATAGCCACTTCCCAGGTCAACGAGAGAGACATGGTGTATGGTAAAGGACACACATGACACTCAGGTAACCCATTTCCTTTGGACAAATAGGATATGGTGGTGAAGCACATGCATGAAAAAACAATGTTATAAGCCATCAATCAATAAATAAATGGGAATTTTCATAATCAAAGTTCACCCCAATTATCAGGTAAAACACTTAGCTTTTTCTAAATTTGAATCCATGATTTCCTCATCTGAAACACAGTTTTATATATCCTTTTTCTCTTTAAATTTGAATTTATCATCTCTCGGAAGAAAAACACATGTAATCAATAATTAGACCACTTACTTTCTAATGTTACTCATCTTTTTTGACAAGACAATTATTAAACAATTCAATTTGTATGAATTTACCCATCTCTACTCCAAGAAATAAGGATTTTTATCAAATGGACAACTTGTAATATCACCTATTTTTTTTGACAAGACAATTAATGCAATTCAATTTGTATGAATTTACCCATCTCTATTCCAAGAAATAAGGATTTTTATCAAATGGACAACTTGTAATATCACCTATAAGAAATTGAGAATTAGATAAGAGAATGAGTTTAACAAACTTATATGAGAAGCACATTTTTCCAAGATAAAGAGTTGTGTTTGTGACATTTAACAATAATAGAGTATGAAGTAAGGAATGTACACACTTTTACTCCATATTTTACATTTATGGAAATTAAATAGGCCTTGAACCACACACCATAATCATGATGTTGTGATGGTTATATAGTCTAATAGTTATTAATAATGGAAATTGTTGGGTCTTGTAAGAAAATTGACTCAACATAGGGTACTATAAAACAACTCTTTGGTCTCGGTTAGGTCAATTTGAGGATGCAACATCCATTGTCAATGACAAGATCTTCAATTCATCTCCAACTTCTCGAAATCATTTCAGAGCATGCTTGGCATGTCCATAGCCTTTTAGCTTTAACATAATGACCAACAAAGGTTGTATTTATCAAATTATTAAGCATTTTCTTCAAATTTACTTTATCAATAGCAATGCATTTGCATGAAAAAATAGCTTTTATATGACACAACTATAATAAAGCTTAGCATAATTCAACATAGGCAATGGATTTGAAGTTAAGTTTGGATATCAACTTGCAATGGAAAGAAACTATATCACCCTAGAGAACAAACAGAATCAATACATTGTCACAAAATAAGTCGACACAGCTACCTACTTCATCAAGCAAATTCAAAATCATGGTTAGCATGATAATTCCAATGATCTTCAACAACAAATATAAAAGTGTAATAAGTCTTATGGATAACACAAATTCCCACACAAATTTGTATTTGTGGAGAAGGTTTGGCTCTGTTTCAAAAAAAGATGTTTCAAGAACAAACATTATAAGATTAGGAGAATTAAATACAATTCATGGACCATCATTGAACAGCATACGCCAACAAATACCTTTCATCTTGATTTACCACTAAATCTTAATCTTGAGTTCCCACTCAACCTTGGAACACATCCAATATTCAATGATTAGTGTCCATAGCATTACCAACCTTCAATTGCAATGTGAAGCATTGCGCATATTTAGCATATAATTGTAGTGACATATACATACTTTTTTTATTGCATTCGATTCTTATCAAGTCATTGAGACTATAATGTGGTATGCTAATTTCCATAAGACTACTAAATCCTTCAAAAATGTCAAACTACGTTAGCTTCTTAAATACGCAATATCGTGAATTTTGGACCTAATACTTATAGGAATAAGCCTATTGATTACGATGTTATCTTGATATTTTATTTTGATATATTGGGTCGAAGACCCCACTGCATATGAACATGATGATTTGTTTTATATATTGGGCGTAAGCCAATTATTGATGATGATATATATATATATATA
>LPNX010632063.1:137156-162921 GCA_001517045.1 Pseudotsuga menziesii
GTGTTGAGCGAGAAGATCTCAAACACATGAAAAGATAATTGGAAGTGTTGGGCATAAGACCTAGAGCCTTCCATGTTGATGTTGAGCATAAGCTTTGAAGCATCGGATCCTTGGCCATTGTATCCCTAGGTGTATCGTACAAGTACATCCTAGAATTAGTGTTGAGAGAAGAGCTCTAGAATTGAACTAAGTTTGTAACTCCTTGTTAAGCATTGAGTATGGGCTCTGGTAAGCACTAGGGGTTACAGAAAATAATTTAATAACTTCCGAGCCAAAACGACTCGAGAAAAATATTGATCTCACCAAAATTATTTATAAGTGATTGAATGAAATTTCAAATTTATGTATTCTCATCAAGTAGTGAAGAACTACCATGTTATACGAGGGAATCCAACATGCAAGGATGTTTAGATTTTCTTAGCCTAGTAGACCTAACCATATACCTACTTGACCTTAATGAAGAAGTGTCATTAAGTCTAGGGATCATGGTATATGATGCCCAAAGACAAATGCTAACAAATGTTATATTATTATGTATTTTATACATGGTATGTATAAAGAATAAATATAATAATAATACTAATGATGAAAGAAAGGAAATAAATCTCCATCCATTATTATTTATTATTAAAAGATAATAAATAGTACAATACATAAAAAAAGTATAATTAGGGACTAGTTGAAAGTTTCTAAGTTAAGGTATTAAAAAATACTCCAAATTAATTAAAAATGGTTAAATCAAGAAATCTAGGTTTCTTGATTTAACTGTCCCTTTGACTGAAAAGTCTGTCTATGAAGTCTTAAGCCAAGGAAAGGCTTGGGGTTCTGACCTATCTTGTGGGAGTCATTATTCTACCTCTTTTTCTCTCAAGTGAATTCTTGAAGAACAATTTCCTGGAAGAAAAATGAGAACTGATCGAGACCTGCTATACCAGATAGGAAACCCTACCTTAGTTGCTCTAAGCTACTTGCATGTTGGAGTCGAGCTCAGGGGGATCTGGATTGAAACTAGGAATGGTTTGGGTCATGTTTGGGTGGAACGTGGTAGTTCCCAAGTGATTCATTCATTTAATACATATGTCAAATATGCTTATGAATTGTTAATGCTCATTGTTTAAGTGTGGAAGTTCAACCATTAAATACGCTTAAGATTATAGGTATGAGATCCTATACTACTTAATCTATTTTTCTAGAATAAAATCTGCCTGAATTAGGCAAGGATTTAAGTTATATATTCTAACCCTATGTGTTTTACTTCTCCTTAAATCTTCTAGGGTTTACATTTGAAATTTTAACCCTAGGATTTACTTTACTTCGTTTGCTAGATTTATCCAGGGTTTATTCTTTAATTTACTTCGGCATTTTAATTCATGTATAAATGTCTATCAAAGGTTACACTTTAGTTTCATTCCTATATTATTCTTACTGTTGAAACTATAAATTACAAACTAGGTTTTATTGCAGATATATTTTCCTAGCTGTTTTCTTTCGCGTATATATTCTAGTGACACATTTCATTTGTTAGCAAAGACATGCTACAATGAAAACCTAGATTTAGTTTAGTATCATCTACTTCTAATAACAAGAAAACTAACTAAGAATGCTATTGGTATATAACAAGTTAACTATGGGTATATATATATATATATATATATATATAAGAGTTAAAAAATAGAATTATAAATCTATCTATCAGCACCATATTAAATCTAAGATAAAAATAAAAAAAGACCTTTCAAGGTATCTGTAATTAAATGTACATTAAATAACAAACCATTTCCCATACAATAATCATTATTAAAAATTAAATAAACA
This sequence comes from Pseudotsuga menziesii, assembly GCA_001517045.1. NCBI lineage: Eukaryota > Viridiplantae > Streptophyta > Pinopsida > Pinales > Pinaceae > Pseudotsuga > Pseudotsuga menziesii. The sequence goes on from LPNX010632063.1 coordinate 138,972, forward strand.
TAGTAAGCATCGAGACCATTCATTGGTCTACATTATAGTCCCATCTAATATCAACTCACGCTCATCGTATAATAATTAAACAAAGAAGATTATAATATAAACAATTAAAACCATGTAATTACATTAAGGTTGTCGGAACGATTCCTGTAGACAACATTTTCCATTTTGCTTACATAAACTACGATGCCCTTTATAATAAAACATACAGCAAACAATAATACATAGGAACCAAATTATAAACCTTGTCAAAGTATTATACACAAAGGTCGTAGTATCGACTCTTCTAGGCATCCAATCCAAATCGCATGCCTTAATACAAACCACAACAATAATGCATATACAGTAATATTATAGGATAATCCAAGCCCTCATAACCATATTAAAATAAGAACCATGTAAGTGCAACAAGGTCGCTGGATCAAATCCTATGGACCCTTGGTTTCCCATTTTCGCAAGCATTATATCAATCAAACCCCATTACAGAACACGACCCAGGATCAAATCCTAAAGGGTCTTATTTCTTTTACAAATGCCTACGAACTTCACAATTAAATACACATTCACAAAAAATCATTACACGGAGGTCATAAGACCTTTACAAATCTATACGCTGCATTTACATAGCCACGACTTATAAATAACCTACATAGTAAATAGAAATAACTATCTAATCCCTCTCAATAACGAAAGCTACAAAAACCATCTCAACAAAGGTTTTACACCTATGGTGTAACTATATTTCCAAATTACACATTAAAAACCAAATCCTAAATCCTAAATCCTCTACATTGTCGGAACTTCCATGGAAAGCGCCCATGCCATCCACGGCATGGCCCCAAGAGATACACCGTCAACTCTTCTATTTACCATAACCAAGCTAATAATGGAAACAATTTCACACTATCCAACAATAAAGAAAAATTCCATAAAAAACCCAAGTTTAATTAATGAACAACGCAACATAGATTGCATACCCAAAATATTAAGTCTTAAATCAAGTCCAAACAGTTTACGATTTTGCAGCATAGATTTATATACACATTCCAATTTAATAACCATTAATAAAAACGTAAACGCAATATGTATTCAAAACTCGTTGAGTTACCACATTAACTTAATATACATAGTTGTTCCAAGGGCCATGGCACCATTGCAAGCAATGGTGGTGCCTAGGCTTTAAATCTCAAATCAAAAACACGATTTACATAAAAACAATTCAAAGCCTGTTAAAAGTCCCAAGGCCTCATTCACTGCTAACAACATCATTATTTTACAAAACCAAATCTTTGCAAACTCAATCCCAAAGGAAAATCGAAAACCCCATAGTAAAACCCCAACCATCAACATGATGAAAAATCACACCCACCCATAAATCCAAGAGGCTACAAGGGTAATCTTATATAATAGGCTTACCGTGGCTATTATGGTATCACCCATGAACTGGTTGCGAAGCTCTGAACCACGTTGCTCCATGTTAACTCTGTCACCCGCAACCACCAGCAATAAAGCCAAATGAGAGATCGTGGCCAAGCTACGAAATAACAACCATGCTACTAAAACCCAATGAATCCTTACCTCTATCAACCTGGAAGTCGCCTTCATCCACTGCGCAGAGCTAAGACCAAACAAACAACAAGCCAATCAAAATGACCAAGTATTTCGTGGAGGCAAGCCCTAGGCTTGGACTTCCCCAAACCTCAAGACGCATTAATGGCTCCAACCTGGTATCCACTATCAACTTAAAACCCCATCTCTATAGTTTGAAATTGATTCAATATCGATGGTCTTTTTCCCATGCAAAGTATTAAACCCCATTGTGTAACGTTCAAACCATATGGTGTAATTCACCACCCGAAAGCTTATTACAAGGTATAATATTATATACAACATATAACCTAGGATGAAGCCTTAAACCTTGCCTTTCCATTTCCCTAAGCATGAGGCTTAGAACCATGGATTAAACAGTCACATGGGAGAACTAGTCCTGCCACTCCACCCACTTTAGTTCGAGGAACAAAGTTAAGTTAGAACCAAGTAAATAACCAGTAAACATATTTAGAATATGAACGAAGTATAGAACCAAGTAACTAACACATACACAACAATGTATAAACATGAGAATAGCTTAATAATCAAATCCATGACATCTTAAAAACAACACAATAATAATCATAACTGAAACTTTAAGATGATAGAGCGTAAGAACAGCTTAAGACCAAAGAGTGGTACATTTAGTGTACGTTACATTCCACGAGTTCAATAAATGTCCAGCATAGGTAGATTTTACTAGCCTAATATTTTTTTTTTCAATTTTTGGCGACATTACAAGTGGTATCAGATCCCAATTTCAATACTAAGAGACCTATGGATGCACCAAGCATTTACTGCAAAAGAAAATAAAGTATGTATTAAATTTTGTTACTAGCATAATTTTTCCTGCTATTAATTTTTTTTTTGAAATTACATAAATTTTTACAGAACAGTTCAGATTATGAATACTAAGGAAGATAACATCCAACAAGGAAAGGTGAACACCCCCACCCCAGAAGGAGAACTGGTGGTGGAATTAAATTTTGATATTTTGAAGACTATACATAGTCTTCAAGAAAATTTGCAAAGTTTCAGAGAAGATAGTCTAAATGAAAGAAAATAACAACAAGCTATAGATGAAGCATTATTGAGAAATAGGATTGGAGGAGTCCCACAAGGTAAACCTACTTAGTCCACAAACAAACACAAAATAGAACCTTGCCATAAACGATCCAGCAACCCAAGAGAAGAAGAAAAACAGGAACATACCCCTGAAGAACCTAAAGGAGACCATTATAGTCCTTCCAGTGATGACTCTTTTTCTCGATGCAGAAAGAAGTAAAGAAGCAATGATAGTCTTCAGGGGGAGTTTAGAAAAACAAGAGCCCCGACCTATGAAGGTGAAGTAAACACTAGGCAAAAAGCTGAAGAGTGGTTGCTGGGTATAAGAAAATATTTCCAAATGCATAACTGCTTAAGTGAGATGAGGGCCCGACATACCATCTATAACTTGAATGGAAAGGCAGCAAGGTGGTGGAGAGATGTAAAACACACCAAGAAATATGAGCTAAGAGAAATACACTAGGTTAAATTATGAAAAATCTTCCAAGAGAAATATATGTTAGAAAGGTTATTTGACCAAAATATGAGAGAGTTTCACGAACTACGTATGGGTTGCATGACCATGGATGCTTATATTAACAGATTTCTAGATCTATTACATTATGTACCATACATTAAGGATGAAAAGGTAAAGATCCAGCAGTTTTTAGTATGTCTCCCTCCCAACTTTCAAGAAAGGATTGAATTCAACATGCCAAAAACTTTGGATACCACACTGCACAAGACCATACTCTGCTATGAGCATGGGAATCTATGGTAAGAGAACATGAACCGAAAAAGAGACAAGTCTAAGAACTTTTCTAATAAACGAAAAACCTTGGTTTAACCCATAGCCATACATAAATCACAATAACATCTTTTCGGCAAACAAGGACTTCAATAAATATAGTACAAAGCCATATGTACCACCTCCTAATGGTAACAAGACAGTAACAAGTGGAGCCAATGCTACTCCTCTACAGATAAAGTGCTGGAAATGTAGTGGGCCTCATTATGCCCAACATTGTAAGAACACGACCAATGGGGTCTTGCATAACTTATAAGAGGAACCAACCGTCGAGGACATAGCGGGAACACCGTGGATTTATGCGGCATTGGATGACCGACATACAGACCATCAGGCTACAATCGTTGAGATAAAAGGTAAGATCTTGAAAACTTTTATTTCAATACTTATTGATCCCGGTGCTTACCGGAGCTATGTTTCACCTAAAATTGTTGATGTATGCAAACTAGGAAAAGTAAAGCATGATAAACCTTGGCTGGTATAGTTAGACATAGGTACAAAATGAAAAGTTTCAAAAATAGTTAAAGATTGCGAGCTAAACCTGAATGGTTTCCATACAAAAGTAAGCTTGAACATCCTACCCTTAGGATCATATGATATACTTATCGGCATGGACTAGTTGGAAAAGAAACATGTCATGCTTGATTGCTTAGACAATTCAATATTGTGTATTGATAGCCAAGGGAACCAAGTGAAGGTTCAAGGCATTCCAAAGAATATTTCTGTAAGGAAAATATATACCTTACAAGAGAAAAAATCTATTAGGAAAGGATGCAAGTTGTTTGCAGTAAACATCCGAGACATAGAATATGAAAGAGAACATTGCATAGAATAATTTCCCGTTCTTCAAGAATTCAAGGATGTGTTTCCAGAGGAAATCCTAGGATTACCTCCGAAATGAGACCTATACTTTTCCTTCAAACTTACACCAAGATCAGTTCCAGCTTCGAAAGCTCCTTACCACATGAGTGCACCTGAGTTGGTGGAACTCAAACTGCAGTTGCACGACTTGATATAGAAAGGGTATATCTGACCCAGTGTGTCCCCTTGGGGAGCACTGATGTTTTTTGTAAAGAAAAAAGATGGTATGACGTGTATGTGCATCAATTACCGTTAGTTGAACAAAATGACTATCAAGAACCGATACCCACTCCCTAGGATTGACGACTTGTTCAATCAAGTTGGAGGAGCCAAAATATTTTCAAAGATTGACTTGCAATCCGGGTACCATCATGTACGAATTCATGACAAGGATATTCACAAAACAGCCTTTCATATGAGGTATGAGAACTATGAGTTTGTAGTGATGCCTTTCGGCTTGACCAATGCACCCACGAACTTTGTGTGTATGATGAACATATATTCAGTAAATATATGGATAATTTTATTTTCGTCTTTATAGATGACATCCTAGTTTATTCCAAGATTAAAGAAGAACATGAAGAACACCTTCGCATAGTACCAAGAGTGTTGAGAGAACACCAGCTTTATGCTAAGTTTAGTAAATGTGATTTTTACAAACCACAAATGCATTACTTAGGTCACATTATCTCTAAGACAGGGATAGATGTGGACCCGAAAAAAATTAGATCCATAAAGGATTGGCCTACCCCTGCTATTGTCACTGACATTAAGTCCTTTTTGGGATTAGCCAGATATTATCGAAAGTTCATTGAGAAATTCTCGCGAATCGCTTTCCCCATGACCGCTTTGCAAAATAAAGAAAATAAGTTCTTATGGAATACCAAGTGTGAAGAATGTTTTCAAAATCTTAAACAACTTTTGATGACCGCACCAATACTAGGAATTGTGGATCCTGATGGGGATTTCCCTGTTCACAGGGATGTAAAAAAGGAAGGACTTGGAGGAGTCCTCTTGCAGAACAATCATGTGATCTGTTATGAATCGTGGAAGTTAAAAGAGCATGAGAATAACTACCCCACACATGATCTTGAGCTAGCGGCCATCATCGATGCTTGGAAGATGTGGAGGTACTACCTCATGGGAATACATTTCCTTATGAAGATAGAAAATATGAGTCTGAATTTTTTATTCGATCAATCAGATCTGAATGCAATGAAAGCGAGGTGGTTGGATTTCCTTAGTGAGTACCATTTCAAGCTAAAGCACATTAAGGGAAAAGAGAACAAGTTTGTCGATGCTTTGAGCCAATGAAATCATATGATAATGAGATGACTTTGAGTCAAACTGATGCAAATTTGCATGAGCGTATTAGAACGACCAACATAGTTGACCCTTTCTATGTATAAATCCTAAAGAAAGTCTAAGAGGATAGGTTGTTTCAACAACAAAAAGAATACAAGGTAGATGAATCCAGACTACTATGGTCCAAGGATAGATTGTATGTTCTACAAGAAGGGGACCTTCGATCTAGCATGCTCACTGAATTTCATCGGGCACCCTACTCAGGGGACTCGGTGTAATAACTCAAAAATTCGTCAAAATTTAAAATTTTCCACGTGACATAAAATGTCTAATGTCACCCCTAAAGTACCGCTAACAATTAGTAGATAATAAAAAAGTTTGTAAGAGAAACAAAGAGTTGTTTCTTTATAATATTTTGTATAATCTATAGGTGTATCCTTAAAAGCTGTGTTAGTGTTGTTTTTGACTTAGCAGTTGTAATTCTTCCAGAAGTAGAAAAAGAACTTGTATTTTATTACTACTAGATATACTGTTGATTTATTTTGTCAAGTAGGGAAAGTTTCTTATGTGTGATCGAGGCTTACTTAGCTTTAAGCTAACATAGTGGGACTGATTGTTCCTTACAGGTTTTAATAGGTAAGCGTAAGTTCCAGTAAAATAATATTTATAAACAAGTCAAGAAGATACTTCCCTAGCATGAATATGATGCTAGTCTTAGAATATTTAAGAATAGATTGAATCCATATGAGGTAATGTTGATATTATTTGTGTTGTCACATCTCCATAATTATATTTATAACAAAGTGCATCTGCATGGGTGCAAAAACATGATCAAGGTACCATGCCAAAGAAATCAAGTTACTGGTTGATTAGAATTGAATCCAAGAATACTTTGTGCTTTCATTTATAGCAATTTTGATCTAGATTTTATCTAGGATGAAATTATAGTACTCCGACTTTTTGCTTAGTTGAGGCACACACTTGGAGTCTAGTTTTGAACATAAGTATATGAATGTTTTGGAGAAAATAAAAAAGAAATACTTTATGTTCATCAACTACAAATCTAGCCCATTTTGCTAAAAAAGAGTTAATTCTAAAAATTCTTAAGACCTCACACTCAAAAGATGTATATCCATTTCAACCTTATCCCAGGTTTAACACTATATAAGTTTCACATTATATAAAACAATACTATTTCTTCTTTTACGTATATCCTTTACTTCAATTTCCTGGTGCATCTTTAGCTATAGCTATACCATCATACAAGTTGATCTAGTAAAACTTTGAGATAAGTTTGTTGATTAACCTAATATAGTTTGACACTAAACATATGTCTTTTTAACTATGTTCTAGCTCACATGGTTAACAAAAGAACTTATCTTAACTTGACTTATCCTAGAAGATACTTCTTATCTTAATTCTATAATTGGTAAACTAAGCATCGAAAAACACCATGGTAATAATATATTCTTGGAAATCATAGAAATTGCATCGTTTAAATGATTATGGGTTTTGATTTGTAATGAATTTCATGCAGGCTCAAAGCTGCATTGCTGACTATAGAAACACCACCCATAATGAGGAATATTTTTAAGGACACGCGGGGATGTTTTTTCCATGACTCAAGTTGACTTAAACAGAAATACCCTAGCCCTTCTTTTCACATTGAAAGTAATCCTTAGACTGGTGCAGCCGAGCTACGAGCTCATGGTCGCCATAACCCTGCAATGACCTATGTTCTGTAACTATCTTCCATAAAATGTCTGTGAGCTTGTCTCAATGAGGTGATAAGGTATTTTTTGAAGCTTAAAGATTTGTTGTAGCTTACTGTGGGTGTAGAAACTATTTTTATTCTTTGTTATTTAAGAAAATAAACAGTGGATAGAGTTTATAAAAGAGTACTCTTCATTCTCATTGGAGTAATGCTCGTTTTCCTTTGGGTTTGTGACTCGGCATCTTATTAGCTTCCGGTAAGGTGCAATTAAACATTCTTAGGTGGTTGGTTTCCACAACTTCATTCAAAACGAAATGCTAAGAGGTAACGACCTAACACAGGTTTTCAAATTAAGTAAATTTTGAATGGTTTAATTTATTAAAAGGTTTGTAACCATTCGATGATTACTCCATGCAAGTTCTCTTAACCACTCTGGATGTTGGAAGTGAGGCGGTTCCTTCAACTTCCAATTATACAGATCCTGGTAAGCCCCGAGTGCGTTGAGGGTTTCTCCTGCATTAGTAATATGGTGGTTGAAAAGATGGGATTGCCTCATTGCCGATTATGGACTTGGCCTAGTTTTTACCTGTTAGGTTTTTACTTATTGATTGTTTTGTTTTTATGTGACTTTTAAACCCTATAGGTTAGTAAAATTAAAAGAGTTTAAGGCTATAGCAGCCAAGACTTAAAGTTTTTGTGACAGAACCTACACTGCCTAAGAAGATGTAAAAGCTTCAAGTTTTTCACATTCGGCTTAAGTCATGAAGATACAAGTTTGACCTATGTCTAGTTACTTTAAATTTTAAGTGGTCTTTGCTGGTAGTTTATTCAACAAGACCTGTTAAATGACTATAGGGTTATGGCAGTATTAGTTATCATTTCTAGATATTGTTTTGTTTTAAATTCTATAGTTTATTTTTAATCAGGCTTAAGCCTCGATCGTTATTTATAAAGGCCATAGGCCATTACCCTTGTTTTATTTCATCTCTATTAAATTGTTAACAATGTTATTTAATTTTTATGTTATCCTGAAATTTAAATGATTTCTAGCAATTATATTATTAGAACTTTTACACAGTTATTGAGTAAATTTAGTACTATGTTTTTGTTCTGAATGGTTATTATTTTCAATACCATATAGTTCTGTAATAAGGTAGACCTTACGGGAATAATTTTAGTTCTTTTTGCTATTTTACTTTCAGTTATTTTACAGTTGTTAAACTTTATGTTAAGAGTAAGATTATGCAAGTCTATAAGCAAAGATAAAACCTATCTTTTGTAAACCCTAAATAAAATTCTTTGAGGTTTACAATAAACATATGTTTCTAGTACAGAATGCATATATGAGCTTAGAATAAATTATTTTAAGACCTAAGTAGTAATAGCTAGGTTAAAACCCTAGCTACTATTTTGTTTTCTTGTTCCTATGTTTATTTATTTACTTTATCTATTATGTCTATAATAAATATTAGTACTAGTGATAATTCTGTGAATAGTATGACTACTCATGATTAATATATAATATATTCTTTTCTTGTGATTAAATAGTATAGTTACTTTTAGGAGATAGAGTAAGTACAACTAAAATTCCGTAAATAAATCATATGAATCTATAAAAGAAATCATTTGCAATTTCCATTCAAAGTTGGTAAACAAATCATCACATCTACTTAATCAACCAGCTGTACTAGAGTACTACCTATACAAGGCGTGGAAAAATATAGTGGTAATTTATTTCTATTCACTTTTCATTTAGCAATAACACTACTATTTTAAACATAATCTATAATTCAGTAATTTATCAATAAACCATGCTCTTTTCTGCATAAACCCTAACGAAACAATAACATGCATATATTTGAAAAACTAGTAAACATTTATTGAAAATAGTAAATAAATTATAAATAACCTGAACAAATAAAAACTTGTCAAATGATGAGGTTACAACAGCTTAAAGAGGTTATTCCTCCCAACCAACTCCTGGAGAAAGCTTAATATGCACTTCCTCGGGACCCCCAAGCCTATTTCTTGGTCCACCTAGTAGAGTACTAGGTGAAGGATGTATCCTTAAGACCGTATCTCACCTAACTGGTCAAATTACAACAGTAATCCAAACCTACTCACAGCAGTAAGAACTTCAGCCTAACAGCTGCATAAGTTTAGTTCTCAGCAGTTAACCCCTCAAACTCACTTCAGTAAGTCCCCTCCATCGAATTTCTCATGTGCACTTCATTCACACTAAACGATCACCATTCCCGAAATGAGTAGCCTCGGATGTCTTCTATGGGAAGTTTTATAATAATGCCTAGCACGGGGACTTCACTTAGTGAACCTCTTACATAGCATGTGCGATCGTGGGATATTAAAGAATAACCTTAATTTCCAAAGATATTAACCCAAACTATTTTTGTTGAAACCCCCTGCCAATACTTAAAACCTCAATCCTACCCACCCCCACCTTAAACCCCTCATTCCCCCCAATACCTGCAATATATTGGTTTAATTTTTGATAATTTTAAAACCCACAATATGAACTAATGTGATAAGACATTGGTCAGCAAGTGAAGCCTCCGTGATGCCTAGGTTTTCTGGGTCGGTTTTTACTTAATGGGCCACTTGCTCCAATTCCACTTTCTTTGGGAATCATGACCAAAAATATAGGGAAGTTGCCACCTGCAACAGTTAGAAGTAGTTTGAGGATGCTGCCACTTGTCAGTATACTCTCCACCCAATCTCCTCCACCAAGTGACCAGTTAACACACTTTTAATAGCTTCCCTAAGCTGTTGTCTCATCATTTATTTATTGATTAATAAAATAATATGAAATACATTAATTATCCTTGACCCCACTTGGTCATCAATTACAAAATTAACATAAAATATAACATAATGTTCCTCAATAAAATTAAATTGTTTTGCAAATTGGGGCATGTGACATACACACCCCCTTAATTTATAACATTGTCCTCGATGTTATTTATTCCTCATCCTTAGAGTTCCCCTGAAATAGAATTGGATATGCATCCTGCATATGACTTTCCAATTTCCAGGTGGCTTCTTCTGGACTAAGGTTCTTCCATTGCACCTTCACTTGGCCAATGGTGTGATTCTGAAGCAAGATATCTCTCCTTTCGAGGATACAGTCCGATTCCACCAGAAAATCTCCTTCGGGTTCCACTTGCACATCATTCCAATTAATAACATGAGTAGCATCATGTACATATTTTTTTAATAAAGAAATATGAAAAACATTATGAAATCTTAGATTTGGTGGTAGAGCTAACTGATATGATACATGTCCTATCCTAGACAATATTTCAAAAGGAACAAAATAACAGGGTGCTAACTTAGCACAGGTACCTAATCTTAAAGAACTATTTTTAGGTCTCACCTTGATAAAAAAATGTTCACCTACCTAGAACTCCTTTGGAGTTCGTTTAAGGTCTGCTTGGATTTTCTGTCGATCTTGCGCAATTTTCGAATTACCTTGTACCTGTTTTACAATTAGCTCCATCTCTTTTAATAATTCAGGTCCAAATACTAACCTCTCCACTCAATTACTCCAATATATGGGAGTATTGCATTTCCTTCCATACATAATTTCAAAAGGAATATACCTAGATGAAGCTTGATAATGATTATTATAAGCAAATTCTATGAGGTGTAAATAATCTTCCCATTTACCTGGCTTCTCCTTTACATACATTCTGAGTAGATCCTCCAATACCTAATTTACTCTTTCAGTCTGTCCATCAGTTTGAAGATGGAAAGAGGTACTAAAGTTTAACGTAGTATTTAACCCTTTGAACAAATATTTTCAAAAAGTACTTGTAAACTTAGGGTCTCGGTCTGAAATTATCACCTTCGGTATTCCATGCAACTGAAAAAATTGTTTTAAGAAAATATTAGCAATAATTGTAGCTTTATAAATAGTTTTTATAGGTATAAAATGGGCTGCTTTACTCAATTTATCAACAACTACCATTATTGAGTCATTTAAGTTCTGATTTCTAAGTAGTCCCATGATAAAATCAAAGCTAATTATCTCCCATTTTTAGCTAGAAATAGGCAATGGCTAAAGTAGCCCAGTTGGATGCTAATGTTCATTTTTTACTTGCTCACATTCAAAGCACCTAGCAATATATTCTGCCAATTCATTTTTCATGTTTGGCCAGAAATAATCCTTTCTTAGCATGGTTATGGTTTTCTGATAACTTGGATTCCCTAAATAAGGAGTTTTATGAACTTCATTTAAAATTAATAGCTTAATCTTAGGTACATTAGGTACGTATAATCTACTTTTATACAATAATAATCATTTTTTATTCAAATTGTACCCTATACTTAGAATTTCTATTAAATTTTCTCATACCTTTGCTTGTAATTTCTAATAATTTTTATCTTACTCTATTCCATATTCTAGTTGTTCTTCCAAATCTGTCTTATAAGTCTTGATGGCTACTGTAAAATTCAGCTTCACATTTCTACTTAATGCATCAGCAACCTTATTCTCCTTTCCTTTAATATGTTTACTTTCAAAATTATATTCACTCAGAAAAGCTAGCCACCTAGCTTGCCTAACATTCAAGTTAGGTTGATCCAACAGATATTTCAATCCTTTATTATCTATCATCAATATAAAATTTCTTTTAATTAAATGATGACACCACATATTTAAGGCATGTATGACAGTAGCTAATTCTAAGTCATAGGCTGCATAATTTTTCTCATGAACCTTTAGCTTCCTAGACTCATAAGCAATGACATGTACTTCCTGAGTTAATACTCAACCTAAACCATCATTGCATGCATATGTACATACTATAAAATCTTTATTGGGGTCAGCAATTCTTAGAATTGGTGTGGTGATTAATAATGTTTTTAACTTTTTAAAATGATTTTCACTCTTCTGATTCCAATCGAATTTATTCCCCTTTTTCTACAAAGAGATTATAGGATTTGCAATTCTTGAAAACCCTTCGATGAATCTTCGATAATAACTAGTAATCCCCATGAATGATCGGATGTCATTTATGTCTTTTGGAACTAGCCAATCTTTGATTACCTTTATCTTTTTGGGATCAACAAAAATCTTTTCTTTAGTCACCACATGACCCAAATACTGAATTTTATCTTCAAAGAAGTCACATTTACTAAAATTTACATATAGTTGATGTTCTCGTAACTCTTGTAAGACAATTTTTAAGTGTTCTTTATGTTCTTCTTCAGTCTCTGAGTAAATTAAGATGTCATCAATAAATATGACCACAAATTTATCCAGATATTTGTGCATTAGATTATTCATCAGACACATAAAAATATTTGGGGCATTAGTAAGCCCGAATGGCATAACGACAAACACGTAATGTCCATATCGAGTCCTAAAAGTTGCTTTAAAGATGTCTTCATCCTTGATTCAGACCTGGTGGTATCCAGATCGCAAATCAATATTTGAAAACATCATGGCTCCATGTAGTTGATCCAACAAATCATCTATGTGAGGTAACGGGTATCTGTTATTGATAGTCATTTTATTTAGTTGACAGTAATCTATACATAGTCATAGAGTTCCATCCTTGTTCTTAACAAAGATGAAAGGTGCCCCCTAGGGAGACACACTAGGTCTAATGTAATTTTTATCAATGAGTTATTTTAATTGGGAGTTAAGTTCATTTAATTCCAGTATATTCATCCTATAAGGGGTTTTTGAGCTGGGCACTGCACCAGGTACCATCTCAATAGTAAAATCTAATTCCTATTTCAGAGGCAATCTCGAAATTTCTTTCAGAAATACATCTGAATATTCCCTTAGAATAATAATATCTTTCGATTTTAATTTATCTCTGTCGTTATTATTTTCTTCATTAATTACTGTTACGGAAAAAGATTTACAGCCATTCCTAACAGCTCTCTTAAGCTACAAAGAATTTTTTTGTCTTACATCTATTTTTCTAGGGATTCCCTTTACATTTATTAACTTTCCATCGCTATTTATGCAAGTGAAGGTTTTATCAAAGAAATTCAGGATCACCCTATGTTGTTCTAACCAATCCATACCAATTAACATATCATATGAACCTAAAGGTAACACATTGAGCTTAACACAGGTTTCAAACTGATCCATAGTTACTGCACAATTCTTAACAAAGCTAATTACTTTTCTCTTTGCACCAATAGCTAGCTGAACTAACCAAGATATTGCAAACTTTTCAACTAAAAGCTTACATTTTTCTACTAAACTAGGAGAAATATAGCTTAAACTAGCTCGTGGATCAATTAAAATAGATATAGGTATTTGATTTATCTTACCTTCCACTTCCACCATGGAAGTTTGATAGTTTGCTTGCTGGTTCCCTAATGCTGCATTAATCTTGGCATTTGTCCTCGCTAGATCACCAACAGTCTTCTCCACCTGTATTGTGTGTATGTTTCTAACAGTCTTCTTTCGATTGGGAAAAACTAATTCATAATGCGAACCATTACATTCCAAACACTTTATGGGTTCCTTTCGTTCAAAATTCTTTGTATAGTTACTGTCGTTGTTAGCAGATTCTTTATTCCTTTGATTATTTGGATTGGTCTGTGAATTACTTTTGTTCCCTTGGAAATTTTTACTCAAATTTTTTTTGTGTTACTATTCTTAAAATTTTGATTAGGCACAAAATATTTCTTTTTCTGTTCAAATTTTTTATTCCTTTTGGCCTTCCAGTTGGTCATACTTTTCTTTTTACGATTCTATTCATAACAGAAATTCTCCTTTCTCATTGCTTCTTCTAAAGTTTTCGGATTTTCATACTCAATTCTGTCCTTTATATGATAAGGTAAACAGCTGAGAAACTGATGTACCTTAGGTTTTTCATCCACAATACATAGCACATATCTGAGTAGACTTGGAAATTTACTATTTAGTTCTTTCATGTTCATTGTTTCCAATTTTAGCTCGTAAAATTCCTTAGCCCTTTCTTCATAAAATTGTTCAAATAAAAATTTATTCTTGAAATATTTGTTAAATGTACTCCAATTTATATTTTTCTCCCTTATACATTTTACTCTTTTTAAGCCCTGTCACCATATATCTGCTTTTCCCGTAAGATTATAAATAGCCATCCTGGCCTTCAGTTGATTAGAGTAGTTATAAATATGGAAGTATTTCTTCATCCCAAACAACCAGGATTATGCTTCTTCCCCCTTTTAAGTTTCTCCATTAAAGGTTGGTGGCTTGATCTTCTTGAATTCCACAGATATTTCCTCGTAAGGTTTAAACTTTCTCTTCCTAGTATGGTGATTATCTTCACTACTGTCACTAGTATAATGGAATTTTTGTTTATGTGAATCACCATATACTTCCAAAGATGAGCTACTTTCATTTTTAACTTGTTTAGTCCTTTTATCTTTATGCTGATAACCCATATATTCAAACTCAGTTCTTTTATATTTTTCCTCAGTATGAAATCTTTCCATTAAAATCTGATTTAGATCTTCCTGAGCTCTCAGAATCCTCTCATTTTATTTCTTAATCGATTCCATCTCTATTTTTATTTCCTTAACTATTTGTAGTAGTTCAAAAGAATTATTATTTATCTCTTCTTGTATCGGTTCTTTTTGAAAATTATTTCGTTCAGTGTAAGGAGACTCCTCATCCGCATATTCTTCCAATCTATCCATACCTGTCATTAACTCAAAAACAAAATTCTCTGGATGTATCATTCAAAAGAAAACAACATCACCATGTTTATTTAAATTTATTGTTCCACATAAGCAAGTTGAGCTACATTCAGGCCTAGTGTTTGAAGCTTGTGCTCTGATACCACATGTAATAACTCAAAAATTTGTAAAAATTTAAATTTTTTCACGTGACATAAAATTTCTAATGTCACTACTAAAGTACCACTAATGGTTAGCAGATAATAAAAAAGTTTGTAAGAGAAACAAAGAGTTTCTTCTTTATAATATTTTGTATAATCTATATGTGTATCCTTAAAAGGTGTGTTAGTGTTGTTTTTTACTTAGTATTTGTAATTCTTCCAGAAGTGGAAAAAGAACTTGTATTTTATTACTGCTATATATACTGTTGATTTCTTTTGTCAAGTATGGAAATTTTCTTATGTGTGATCGGGAATTAATTATCTTTAAGCTAACACAATGGGACTGATGGTTCCTTACAGGTTTTAACACGTAAGCGTAAGTTCCAGTAAATTTATATTTATAAACATGTCAAGAAGATACTTCCCTAGCATGAATATGATGCTAGTATTAGAATATTTAAGAACAACTTGACTCCATATGAGGTAACATTGATCTTATTTGCATTGTCACATCTCCATAATTATATTTATATTTATGGTTTTAAAACCATGATCAAGGTACCATGCCAAAGAAATCAAGTTACTGGTTGATCACAATTGAATGGAAGAATACTTTGTACTTTCGTTTATAGCAATTTTGATCTAGATTTTATCTAGGATGAAATTATAGTACTTTGACTTTTTACTTAGTTGAGGCACACACTTGGAGTCTAGTTTTGAACATTAGTATATGAATCTTTTGGAAAAAATACAAAAGAAATACTTTATGTTCATAAAGTACAAATCTAGCCTATTTCGCTGAACGAGAGTTAATTCTAAAAGCTCTTAAGACCTCACACTCAAAAGATGTATACCCATTTCAACCTTATCCCAAGTTTAACATTATATAATTTTCACATTATATAAAACAAGACTATTTCTTCTTTTATTTGTATCTTTTACTTCAATTTCCTGGTGCATCTTTAGCTATAACTATACCATCATACAAGTTGATTTATTAAAACTTTGAGATAAGTTTACTGATTAACCTAATATAGTTTGATATTAAACATATGTCTTTTTAACTATGTTCTAGCACACATGGTTAACAAAAGAACTTATCTTAACTTGAATTATCCTAGAAGATACTTCCTATCTTAATTCTATAATTGGTAAACTAAGCATCAAAAAACTCCATGGTAATAATATATTATTGGCAATCATAGAAATTGCATCGTTTAAATGATTATAGGTTTTGATTTGTAATGAATTTCATGTAGGCTTGAAGCTGCATTGCTGACTATAGAAACGCCACCCATAATGAGGAATAATTTTAAGGACACACAGGGTTGTTTTGTCCACAACTCGAGTTGAATTAAAAAGAAATACCCTAACCCTTCTTTTCACATTGAAGGTAGTCCTTAGACTATTGCGGTCGAGCTGCAAGCTCGTGGATGAAATAACCCTGTAATGACCTCTATTCTGTAACTATATTCCATCAAAATTTCTGCGAGCTTGTCTAAGTGAGGTGATAAGGTAGTTTTCAAAGCTTAAAGATTGTTGTAGCTTACTGTTGGTGTAGAAACTGTTCTTCTTCTTTTCTATTTAAGAAAATGAATAGTGGATAGATTTTATAAACTATTACGCTTCGTTCTCGTTGGAGAAATGCTCGTTTTCCTTTGGGTTCGTGACTCGGTATCTTCTTAGCTTCCAGCAAGGTGCCATTAAGTAGTATCAGGTGGCTACTTTCCACAAATTCATTCAAAATGAAACACTAACAGGTAACGACCTAACACAGGTTTTCAAAATAAGTAAATTTTGAATGGTTTAATTTATTAAAAGGTTTGTAACCATTGGATGGTTACTCCATGCAGGCTCTCTTCACCACTCTGGATGTTGGAAGCGAGCTAGTTCCTTCAACTTCCAATTATGCAGGCCCTGGTAAGCCCCGGGTGTGCTGAGGGTTTCTCCTGCATTAGTAATATGGTGGTTGAAAAGATGGGAATGCTTCACTGCCGGATATGGACTCGGCCTGGTTTTTACTTATTGATTTTTTTTTGTGTGACTTTTAAACCCTAGAGGTTATTAAAAGTAAAAGAGTTTAAGGCTAAAGAAGCCGAGACATAAATTTCTGTGACAGATCCTACACGGCCTGAGAAGATGTGACAGCTTCAAGTTTTTCACATCCGGCTTAAGTCGTGAAGATACAAGTTTTACCACTATCTGGTTACTTTAAATTTTAAGTGGTATTTGCTGGCAGTTTATTCAACGAGACCTGTTAAATGATTATAGGGTTATGGCAGTATTAGTTACCATTTCGGGTTACTGTTTTGTTTTAAATTGTATAGTTTATTTTTAAGCAATCTTAAGCCTCAACCGTTATTTAGAAAGGCCATAGGCCATTACCCTTGTTTTATTTCATCTCTATTAAATTGTTAACAGTGTTATTTAATTTTTATGTTATCCTAAAATTTAGATGATTTGTAGTAATTATATTATTGGAACTTTCAGAGAGTTATTGAGTAAATTTAGTACTTTGTTTTCTCTTAGAAGGGTTATTATTTTGAATAACGTATAGTTCTATAATAAGGTATACTTTATAGGAATAATTTTAGTTTTGTTTTCTATTTTACTTTCATTTATTTTACAACTATTAAACTTTATGTTAAGAGTAATATTATGCAAGTCTGTAAGAAAAGATAAAACCTATCTTTTGTAAACCCTAACTAAAATTCTTTGAGGTTTACAATAGACATATGTTTCCAGTACATAATGCATATATGAGATTAGAATAAATTATTTTAAGACCTAAGTAGTAATAGCTAGGTTAAACCCCTAAGTACTATTTTGTTTTCCTGTTCCTATGTTTATTTATTTACTTTATCTATTATCTCTATAATAAATATTAGTACTAGTGATAATTCTGTGAATAGTATGACTACTCATGATTAATATATAAACCACCCTACCCACCCCACACCTTAAACCCCTATTGGTATATAACCAGTGAACTATGGGTTAATATATATATATATATATATATATATATATATANATGTATAATTAAATGTACATTAAATAACAAACCATTTCTCATACAACAATCATTATTAAAAGTTAAATAAACAAAGTAAGCATTGGGACCATTCATTGGTCTACATTATAGTCCCATCTAATATCAACTCACAGCCATTGTATAATAATTAAACAAAGAATATTACAATATAAACAATTAAAACCATGTAATTACATTAAGGTCGCAGGAACTATTCTTGTAGAAAAAATTTGCCATTTCGCTTACATAAACTACAATTCCATTTATAAACAAACAATAATACATAGGAACCAAATTATAAACCTCATCAAAGTCTTATACACAGAGGTCATAGTATCGACTCTATGCAGAATCCAAGCCAAATCGCAGGCCTTAATACAAACCACAACAATAATGCATATACAGTAATATTATAGAATAATCCAAGCCCTTGTAACCATATTAAAGTAAGAACCATGTAAGTGCAACGAGGTCACAGGATCGAATCATGTGGACCCTCTGTTTCCCATTTTCGCAAACATTATATCAATCAAACCCCATTACAGAACATGACCCAGGATTGAATCCTGAAGGGTCTTATTTATTTTACAAATGGCTATGGCCTTCACAATTAAATAAACAGTCACGAAAAATTATTAGAAAGAGGTCCCAAGAACTTTACAAATCTATACACTACATTTACATAGCCACAGCTTATAAATAAACTACACAGTAAATAGAAATAACTATCTAAGCCCTGTCAATAAGGAAATCTACAACAACCTTGTCAACAAAGGGTTTACACCCACGGTGTAACTATATTTCCACATTACACATTAAAAACCAAAGCATAAATCCTAAATCTTCTATCTTGTCTCAACTTCCATGGCAAGCGCCCATGCCATCCATGGCATGGCCCCAATCCATACGCTGTCTACTCTTCTATTTACCATAACAAAGCTAATAATGGAAACGATTTCACACAATCCTACCACAAAGGAAAATTCCATACAAAACCGAAGTTTAATTAACGAACAATGCAACATAGATTGCATACCATAAATATTAGGTCTTAAATCAAGTCTAAACAGTCTACAATTCTGCAACATAGATTTATATACACAGTCCAGTTTAATAACCATTGCCAAAAATGTAAATGTAGTATGTACTCAAAACTCGGTGAGTTACCACATTAACTTAATATACACAGTCGTGCCAAGGGCCATGGCACCATTGCAAGCAATGGTGGTTCCCAGGCTTTAAATATCAAATCAAAAATAGGATTTACATAAAAACAACAGAAAGCCTATAAAAAGTCCCAACGCCCCATTCTCTGCTAACAACATCATTATTTTACAAACCCAAATCTTTGCAAACCCAGACCCAAAGGAAAATAAAAACCCATAGTAAAACCCCAACCAACAACGTGATGCAAACTTAGACCCTCCCATAAAGCCAAGAGGTTACAAGGGTAAGATTTTGTAATAGGCTTAGTGTGGCTATTATGGTATCACCCATGAAATAGCTACGAAGCTGTGAACCACGCTACTCCTTGCTAACCCTATCACCTGCAACCACCAGAAATAAGCCAAATGAGAAGTATGGAAATCGTGGCAAAGCTACAGAATAAAAGCCATGATTCTAAAACCCAACGAAGGCTTACCTCTGTCAACCTGGAAGTCACCTTCATCCACTGCGTAGAGCTGAGACCAAACAAACAACAAGCCAAT
Source organism: Pseudotsuga menziesii (assembly GCA_001517045.1). Lineage (NCBI taxonomy): Eukaryota > Viridiplantae > Streptophyta > Pinopsida > Pinales > Pinaceae > Pseudotsuga > Pseudotsuga menziesii. The sequence continues at coordinate 158,839 of LPNX010632063.1, forward strand.
CAAAATGACCAAGTCTTTCATGGAACCAAGCCCTAATCTTGGGTTGCCCCAAACCTCAAGACGTATTAATGGCGTTAGCCTGGTGTCCACTATCAACCTAAAACCCACATCTTTCTATCTTAAAATCGATTCAATATCGATGGTCTTTGTCCCATGCAAAGTATTAAACCCCATTGTGTAACATTCAAACCATATGGTATAATTCACCACCCCAAATCTTATTACAAGGTATAATATTATATACAACGTATACCCTAGCCTTAAGCCCTAAACCTCGCTTTTCGATTTCCCCAAGCATGAGTCTTAGAACCATGGCATATGAAATGTGCCATGGTATTATTTCTATGTATAAAATCGATATTTTGTCCTTTAGACAAATTTTTCAACTTGCCAAAAATAAATAAAAGATGTATTAATACTTTTAATACAATAAACATGAATAACAAATAGATTAAGATAGGAAGTGTGGATCCGTAATCACATAGTGAATAGTTGGTGTCACATAGATAATCTATCTAGGTGTATAAATGATAAACATAGTAATTACCTCATTATCAATTTGAGTCTGTAAGAAACCATAAAAACAACCAGTAGGTGTTTTAATGATCAAAACGTCCAACACTCCTTAAACCAAGTGTCCGTCACCAAGTATAATCTGCATAGGATGAAGGAGGTGCCTTATTTCGAACATAACTAAGTAAACCTGCTAGTCAAGTAAACACTTTATCCATGACTTTATCTCTCAGACAATCACATAGGAGAACTAGTCCCACCACTCCTCCCACTTTAGTTCCAAGAACAAAGTTAAGTTAGAACAAAGTAAATAACCAGTAAACATATGCATAATATGAACGAAGTATATAACCAAGTAACTAACACATACACAACAATGTATAAACATGAGAAATAGCTTAATAATCAGATCCATGACATGTTAAAAACAACAGAGTAATAATCATAACTAAAAGTAACATGATAGAGCATAAGAATAGCTTACAACCAAAGAGTGGTACATTTAGTGTACATTATATTCCACGAGTTCAATAAATGTTGAGCATATGTAGTTTTTATTAGCTTAATATTTTTTTTTTCAATTTTTGGGGACATTACAAAATAAGAGAAGTATTTCCCACCCTTGTAGATGTGATAGAAATTTATTCATGTATTGCATAAATCTAGCTAATGTTTTTCTTCAAAAAGAACTTTTTGCATAAAGAGACTTTCACTTCTACCTCTCATGTAATGGACAATTCTTGTGTTCCTCTAGAAAGGTATTTTGTAAATGAGTTAATTTTATCATTCATATAGCATAACCAAATTAATTATGATTATACATATCAATGTGTAACGTGTTATCACTAAATTAGTGGAAAGATGTGTTATATGTATTAATGGTGATGTTATTGAAGAGGTGGTATTATGAAAGTTCTAGTAAAAGGAGTCTCCCCTCCTAAATTGTAATCAAATAAATCAATTGCATATAATTTTACATAGATATGTTTTTCTCCATCTTTTAGGATTTGTATGTAAACGCACTAGGTGTGCAAGTATCCCAAACATTGCATTTTTCTTTTTTTTTTCAATACATTGCTTATTATTGATGAAGTTGTTCCTTTTTAAGCCTTAACATACTTCAAGTTTGTATGGGTCAAGTTGAGTATTATTTTTATGATATTGTATCACTCCAAGTTTGTTTAAATGCCATTTTCATGTACATATTCTTTGTGATTCACATCTAATTAATAGATGGTTGTTCTTTTGGTTTAGGTATGTCTTTAACTTGTTAAGAATTTACTTGATTTCATGTATCCATTGTAATATATTTTTAGATTTTTATGCATAATTATAAAATGAGTATTTGTTTGACTTCATAAGAATTATGTATCCATAATCTTATTCCTAGGGATTGACCATGTTAAATTTTTTTTGGGAGTATTTTGGACCATTAATGGCCCTCGACTTACTTAGCTTAGCTTCATAATACTTCTTTTCTTTTCTCTTACCCGTATGTATGGTACGATGCTCGTTAATAACCTTTATGAATTTTAAGAATGAAGTATTATCTAAGTACAAGGCCTTCATACTTCTCACTTGAAGTGTGGACACTCTTAAAACATTGGTCGCATATTCTAAATGCTAAGGACTTCATACTTGGTATTGTTGTGGTGGCAATATTATCGTCCTTATGGGACTAAACTTTTAATGACTTGATAGATTGATTATAGATAAACACTCATATATTTTCATAACACTCCTATTATTGTGAATGATTCTTGGTGTTCTTGCTTAAGGGTATAAGAAGGGAGTTGGAATTTCAAATGAGTGACACTCTTCAAACATGAGGGTTATAATTGAAACTTGAAATGTTTTTTTTTTTGCATTTTAAAGCAAATCTTCATAATCTCATTGCAATGTTAGGGTGAGTGCAAGCTAATGAGAGTAACTTTTGGCATGTTAGATGTAATATAAAACTGAAAAATCAGGCATCCTTCAACTTAATTATATTTTTTTAGATACTTACACAAAATATCTTGCTTTGAGTGATTAAATGTGGGAAATTGAATCACGTTTCCAAATATATAAGGTTTATGTATTGAATTTTTTTATAACTATATCAAGTTTCATTTTTTATAACAACGACTGTTTATTTTTTAGGCAAATGATAAGGTATATGTTTTTGTGGGTGCATCCTTTGAGGGCCTAAATGATTCTTTCAGGATACAAACATTTGCAGACATGTAGAGAACATGCAACACTAGTGTAGCGCTATTTTTTCATAATTATCTAAGTGATCATTCCTCGAAAATGGTAGGTATTTTGTGGGTGCAACCTTTGAAGGTCTTAATGAAGTAATATTGAAATGAATTTTTTTATAGAATGTAGTAGTCAGTGTCTACTAGTGCACCATATAATTTATTTTTAAAATGATTAAAAATTGAAAACGTTATGGAAAAAACACTAACAACATGTCTTTTGAGTTAAGGAGTTAGGACACAATAGAAATTGGAAAAAATAGAAAAATATAATATTTTTTAATAAAATTACATATTTAGAATCTATAGAAAAATTGTTATTTATGTTTAATAATTCATCAAAAAAGATTGTGTGCAACATACTATAATGAGTGTGTAAACAACAACTTCTTCCGAAAATGGTAGAAATGCCCAATTAGGTATGGTTTATCATATACCATAGCACACGTTTGGTATTACCGAAACAAACTCCAAACCATACACATAGGACTATTGGTGACATGTGAGCAAGTGAATTGGCATGTTTAAATCAGGGATAATTTTAGGGGCAAAATTTAGCTCATGGGCTATTTTTTAGGGGTTTTTCTCCCAAAAAAGATTTGCCATTTTGCATTTTTTCAAGCCCTGTTTTGCCCAATTTTGATGTGGTAAACTTTTTTCACCCTAAAAATCACCAAACTATTATATAAATGATACAAAATACTTGGAAATTAAAATATTTTTTGAAAAATGTCACCAAACATTTTATAGTTGGCGTTTTAAGAATTGGTAAGATTCGCCAACATTTATACACTTTTAAATAAGTATGGTTCCTTAAAACCATCCCTGGTTTAAATTCAAATTACATCTCCCACCCTTGTAGAATTTGGAAATGCATGCGTGTTATAGAATTACAAAATGCGTGCACATTATAGAACTACAAAACATGCATCCGTTATGTAATTTTATAACGCACACCCATTTTGTAGCTTCCTAAAAATATAGCACTGTATGTAATATATCATATGTATGGATAATAGTTTAGAGAGGGTGTGGAAGGGTCAAGGGCCTAGGATGATGTTGGAAGTTCAGGTGGGGATGGTTAATAGTTGAGAGGGGGTGGGGAAGGGTCAAGGGCCTAGGAAAATGTTGGAAGTTGAATTAGGGATGGTTAATAGTTGAGAGGGGGTGGGGAAGGGTCAAGGTCCTAGGAGGATGTTGTAAATTCAAGTGGAGAAAGATGAACGGAATTGGAACATTATGGGTTACAAGGGTGAAGGGGAGTGGGGATTGAGAGAATTATTAGGAGGAGAAGAGGTGTTGAAGATGTATAGGGTTAGAAGCAGTACAC
>LPNX010632063.1:163847-199640 GCA_001517045.1 Pseudotsuga menziesii
GAGTTTGTAAGAGAAGGGGGGACACACACACACAAAAAGATTATGTGCGAGAGATGGGGATGGGTGAGCAATAGAGGGAGAGGGGGGAGGGTGATAAATAGAGAGAGAGTGATGGAGGGAAGGATAGTGAGGGAGGTATAGAGAAGGTGGAGATAGATTATGAGATATCAAAAGTGAGGGAGGGAGACACACACACAAACAGATATATTATGTGAGACTGAGGGAGAGAGGGGCGAGCAAGAAATAGGGAGGGGGTGAATGATATGGAGAGTGATATGGATGGAGGGATAGTGAGGGAGGTATATAAAAGGTTGAGAGAGGCTATAAGAGAAGAGGGGTGAGGTAGTGACACACACACATAGATACATAAAGAGAGAAGGGGGTGGAGACACACACACACACACACACACCGAGAGATAGAGAGGGGGGGGGGTGAGGGATAAAGAGAGAGGGGACAGGGGTGAGTGATAGAGAGAGAGTGGTGGAGGGAGGGATAGAGAGGGAGGTATAGTGAAGGGGGAGAGAGGTTATGGGAGAGGGGGAATGAGGGAGACACACACACACACACACACACACACACAGAGTTTTGGAGAGAAAGGGGATGAGGTGTGAGAAACAACGAGAGAGGGGGGAGGGGGGAGTGATAGAGAGAGAGTGGTGTAGGGAATGATAGTGAGGGAGGTATAAATAATATGGAGAGAGGTTTTGAGATATGTGGATTAAGGGAGAGAGACACACACACACATAAATATAGAGAGAGAGAAGGGGGAAAGACAAACACACATACACAAAGAGATAGTGAGAGATGGAAATACAAATGTAGGGAGGGCTAGTAAGTAAGGCATAGCGAGATAGTGAGTAAGGCACATGTGTATCCATAGATTCAAAAATTATTATTTAGGGATTGAGTCTTTTATTTCCTCCATTGACCTTCTTCAGGCCTTAATACCCATATCTAATGCTTAAAACCTCTTAAAAAGCATGTGCATATTTTCTTAGAGACCAAGCATACTTTGAGTAGGTCAGTTGTCATGCTTCAAGGAATTGTTCATTAACATGGGTGCCTAAAATATTGCATTATGGCCTAAGGAATGAGAATATTCCCTCAACCATGTCTCAAAGGTCCCATACATGTTGCTCAAAACCCTCTAATTCTACTATCATCCATATTCATAGTACAGATATATCTATGAGATTTCATGTGTGATTTTTTAAGGCATCCTTACTATCCTTAGATGCCTATAAGATTTAGTTAGGGCCTAAGGCCATATTTTCGTCCAGTGACCATGTCCATGGCCTTGAGATGCATACCTAATGCTCAACAAATGATGATGGAATACATATCTCGATTAAGATTCAAATGATTCACTTTCGATGTCATGTGTGGTGGTTGGAGGCATCAATTTTGGCCCTAAATGCTTAACAACTTCCTTTAAGGCCTAAGGACCAACTGTTTCCCCCTACCCATGTGAAGTGGCCTAATATATGTACTTAGTGTTAAAAATGTTCTAATGGAACTAGTATCCCCATTTCAACATAAATGATTCAACCATGGAAGTATCTATTGAGGTTGTTCAACACATCATTCTTGCCTCTTGATGGATAGAAGCATATTCTAGGGTCTAAGACCTAGGTTTCCTCCATTAATATGTCTAAGGTCCCAAGACATAGACATAGTACTTGAAACTCCTAACGGTTCCCATATCCCCATTCAAAACAAAACTATCAACATGAGAGGTCATCTATCATGATTCAAGGTGTCGTTCATGGACCTTGAGCCATAAAAGCTAGTTTACAACCTAAAATTAAAGTTTTATGTACCAACCATGATTAACACCTTATCCTCCATATCTAATCCTAAAAATCTCCTAATCATGGTCATATCCCAACTTAAAGGTTAAGGATACCCTTAAGAGATCATGTGTGTTTGTTCGAAGTATTGTTCTTGGCCCTACATTCCTATATGATTCCTTTAGGGCCTAAGGACTATTTTTTCTTCCCTCAACCATGTCTATAGATACATTTCTACTGCTAAGAGAATTCTAATGCACTCCATATTCTCTCTTAGATGAAAAATATCACATATGGAGGTCTTATGTGCAGGTTTGATTCCTTGTTCATGGACCTCAAGCCTTAGAAGCTACCTTTAGGACATAATTCTTAAGATTCCTCCCTGAAGCATGGTCAAGGGACTATGACCCATACTTAGTTTTTAAAACCTCCTAATGGTGTACATATTACAACACAAAGAAATATTTTGATCTTGGTATGTTAGGCATAGTTGTTTGAGATGTTGTTCTTGATGATGTTAAAATATCAATATAGGTCCTAGGTCCCGATGATGCAAACTATTGTTTTTATTCATTACCCTAGCCATGCACTAAAACCATTTTTTGTGGTTCTCCATAACATGTGCATGTTTTTCTTCTCTAAAATGCGTGCATGTTTTGCTTCTCCAAAATGTGTGTGCGTTTTGCTTCTCCATAACATGTGCACGTTTTGCTTCTCCATAATGCATATGTGTTTTGTAACTATAAAACACGTGTGGGTTTTTCCTAGCCTAACCTATGTGTCATATAACATACTAGGCTCAAGACTAACCAAAAAGTAGGATTGCATCTAAAAGGTCCCTCAACTTCTTGGACACATCAGTTAGTCTTATTTGATGGGTAAATTGGCCAATGCCGGGCAATTCACCCATCAAATCCCGTCACTAAAATTTAAAGTTTCTTTATATCACTAACATCGTGGATAATAAGGAATCATGTTTATGCCAAGCAATACTATTTGTCCATTGGAGAGAGTCCATGCTTATTGTGTTTTGTATTATACTTATCATTACATTATATTTTAGTTGTGAACCATGGGATTATGTTATGACTAAGGCATAGAGTTGTTTGGTTGAAATTTATGAGAGTCACATGTGGAATTGCAAGTCCTTGCTTTTCCAACACAACCCACGTCAACTTCAACATTTAATTGTTGTAATGCTGGTTGTTTGTCTTCCCATAATGAGTTGGATTGTGGGTTTGAGCTTTCCTGTTCTAGGCTACTCTGGTTTCTTTCTCTACAATTTTAGGTTAAGGTCGCTATTTAAATGCTACTCCCAACCTCCAAGCCTGTTTCTCGTGCTGTGGACTAAAGGAACCCTAACATATTTTGTTTTCTTAGCACCTTACTCCAACTCATGTAACAAAGGATCCTACTCTGCAAAGTTATGGACTTCTAGCTTTAGCCATTTCTATTTGGTATCTAGATGGGTCATATTATGACCATCATCTGTGAGGTTGAATAGTTCTCTGTGTTTTGGGGAATGTACACGAACTAGTATTCAATGTTGATTGTTTTGATTTTTAAATAGAGGGTTTGCTTACCCTGAATGGCCCTATGGCTCAATCCATCGATTAATGCTTAGTACGTAATATTTATTTCCCAAATGTAACATTTTCGTGGGAGCACAAGCTATAACAAAATTTGTGGATGTTATCCTATTTTTGTTTTACATGTGTTTAAAGTATGATACTGTGAATTTATTATTGAATTTGTTAGTTTCAATGTAGATTTTGTTTGTTCAGAGTGTAATGGTTGCAATGTCAAGCCTAGGGTTTCTATATGGCTTGATCCTAACAAAATATTGGTGGCATTTTCGATTTTGATTTTTCTAGGAATATGAAATAAATGGAAACCCTACCTATATATTTGTTCTTTTGATTTATGTATTTGAAACTCTGGGAATGAATAGTGGCAATGATTGGATTTGATAGGGTAGGAATCAGGGTAATTTTTAGTGGCAAAATTTCGTCAATTGGTTATTTTTTGGGTTTTTTTCAAAAAACAAATTAGCTATTTGGTCATGTGTAGTGTCTAATATCACCTGTATTTACATAAAATATGTTTTTTATCATAATATTCACCAAAACTTACACACTTTAATGTTAATTTTATGTTTCATATTTAATAATTGCATGTCTATCTATAAACATGCTTTTTTCGATCCAAAACAATTGCCTAAAATATATACTTAAATATAATATTAGGATCTTTAAAAAATACCCTGTAGGAATATCCTTGATCCCTTGGTCAATTGGTTGAATTATTTAGGAAGGTAGTTTATTGTTTAGAGCGTTTTGGTTGAAACCCCCATCCTGCTTTTCTCCATGGTTAGACCCTACCTATGTTATGGAGTTTTATAATTATGGTATTTTATAATGTTAAATGCACAGTATATTTTGACTGTAAACGTTGATTGGCATTCCTAGGTTAATATATTAGGGCGTTGATGGGCATTCATAGGTTAATATATTAGGGATTTAGGTTATTAAATAATTGCCATGCTCGGTTCTATACTCTCGGAATGAACCCCTTATCCTTACGATCGTGTTTATTGGTTGAAAGTTTAAATGGAATCCATCGTGGAATTGATTTGCTCAGTGATAAATTGTTATGAGAATTTCTGAATTCATTAACAATTTTAAATTCTAGTTGTATCATTGCTTATGGTGGGAAAATAAAAATACGAAGGCGATCCTAGATCGTTGTTTTGATGACCACGATCTGATCGCTTAGCAATCAAATAATTGTTTGTGCTTTTAACTAGGGTTTCATAATTTATTAAGATGGTTATAAACGCCACGAAGTTCTTTTCGAGTATGGTTTGAGCCACGATTCAAATGCTAAATCGTAGCAAGGTATTGTGTGGTTATTTTTCGGGTGGTTTTCAACTGGTGGTATTTTGTTTTTGATGGTTTTATTTAATGTTTATTAATGTGATCTTAATTGTTTATTTATTTAAAGTATATATTCATACTTTGTTTGGTAAAGGCATAACAGTAGTCTATGTTTATGGTTACGATGGTCTTTGTATAGATATAAAATGTATATATATAGTTTTTAATTTTGAATTTGTAATGGAGTATAAATATGTTTGAGTGCATATCTATTTGTGATGTTTGAAAGTATAAATATTTAATGTTTTCAGTTGTATTATAAAAGAAGAGTTATGGTTATTATATATGTTTTGAATATATAATAATAATATTATTATTATTTAATCAAAAGGGGTGTAAGGACTTGGTCTTAGGATCCAAGAATGAATCTGGTCTCTTTTTTGGAATTAAAGGTAAGCTTTTTCTCTAGAATAAAAATTTTATGATTTATATTCTAATAACTTTGTTTAGGATATCTTATGATGATCAATTAGCTATATCTACAATATTTACATGCTTTTAAACAATTTGCACTGAAGTACCACTTCTTGCATTAATTGGCATAAAATAATATATTTGACAACTTTTGCATAAACACATTTTGATATTCACTTCTATGTATAACCATGAACTTATAAAAGACATTTGTTCGGGTACAGGGTACTCCCAAAAGACCGAACAACTTGAGCAACCACTTCAAACAAATAGATCACAAATCAACACACTGATGTTTGTCACGTGGTTAAAAACCTCGAGAGGGAAAAAGTCCACGGCCATAGCCAAATAGCTACTTGGAGCAATTTATTATGCAAAAGAAAGAAAATTACATGAGCTTCTCATAATCGATCAACTAGCCAAGGACCCTCTATGCTCTTTAAATAGAGATCATGGACCAATCGGGTGTTAAGTCACGGATCAATGGTAGGTATGATCCAAGAAAAGTTGAACCATTGGATCACTTTATGTCTAGAGCATATCGTGAGCATCGAATTAGAATATTTACAAATGCATACTAATGCATACTAAAGAAACACACTTTACCTGACGGATACATTACATAATTTGATCTTAACTAACTCCTAAGTGTCTAAATATCCTAACATCCCCCATTAAGAACAACTTGGGATAGGATTGAAGGATTTACAAAAGTGACACTATTAGGAGAAGGAAGGAGGAATTAGAGCCTATCCCCCCTTAAGGACACATTCCTGAACTTCTAACATAGATCGAAGTTTAGAAAAGTTCGCTTCTATAAGAGACTTGGTGAAGATGTATGCAACTTGATCATCTATAGGGCAATAGAGCATTTGAAGAACATGATCATGAACAAGATTTCTTATGAAGTGCATGTGTAGCTCAATGTGTTTGCTGCGTTGATGTAGAACTAGATCTTTGGCAAGCTTGATGGCACTTTGATTGTCGCACCAAAGTGGAGTAGGTTGCTGCTGCTCGAATCCAAAATATGAAAGAATCTATCGAAGCCACAAAGCTTTCTGACTTGCATTAACTGCAGCTCAATATTCTGCTTCTGCTAAAGAAAGAGCAAGAGCTTGTTGTTTCTTACAAGCCCAAGTGACACGTCCAGATCCCAGACTAAAAACATAACCTACAGTAGAATTTCAATCATTGGGATTGCCTTCCCAAGTTTTAAAATCCTTGATTACAACTTGGTGAGGTGTAAACATCATAGTTTTACCTTCATCTGAATGAGTAATTTGATAGACTGATAACAAATTGTAGGACATTTTTGGAACACATAGTACATCACTAAAATGACCACTTTCTATTGAAACTGTTCCAGATCCTATAACACTTAAAGATCTATCATCACCAACAAATATTTGTTTGGTGTTACATTCATGCATAGTAGAAAAGATGGCTTGATCCTTAGCCATATGATAAGATGCTCCAGAATTAATGACCCATTCAATTGAAGTAGAAGAAGAAGATGCAGTATAAGAGTAGCCAGAAGCAAAAATTGCATGTCCATGGGAGGTGGATTCTGAAGATGAATCTAGGCTGATGTTGTGCTTCTTCATTGTTGTTTCCAAGGCTGCCATTATCTTGAAACACTTAGATTCATCATGATTTATCATGATTATCCTTTTGGCTTGGATCCTTTGTCATTTTTTAAACAAGGAGCTGACTGAGAGGGTTTGGGACCCTTGTTGTTTGGCTTATTATTGCGAAAATTCTGTTTCTTGGGAGGCTTGGACTTTTCTTTCTGTTGGGACAATAAGGATTTCCCAGATGTATCTCCATTGTTAATTATTCCAAGATAAATGAGATTATCTTGCTCTCTAATTAAGGAATCACAAAAGGATTTAAGACTTGGCTCTTGATAGCTAGCTGCAGTCAAGGACTCTTTCATAGAGTATAATGTAGATACAAAAACAGAATATGTAGGTCCAAGTTTAGAAAGAATATTATAAATACATTGTTTGTCTTCTTTATTAGTCTTGCATTCTACACATAAGAGTCTACAAGTTTTATACTTAGATAAATAGTCTTGAATGCAAGAAAAATCATTCGGATTTAAGGAAATCAACTGACTCTCAAGTGGATGACCCTGAATTTCATTGTATTTACCAAACATAGATTCCAACTTTTTCTGAGCTTTATCAGGTTCATCAATTCTAGATATGTGGAATCACAAATCAGTAGATATTTACATCCCAATCAATCCATGAGCTTCCTCACATCTATTTGCCCATTTAATTTTCTTATCATCATCAGTGGATTTTGAAAAGTCCCCTACTTCGCAGAACATCCTCCATACGAAATTTCCATGACAAATAGTTAGAACTTGTAAGTATAATATCACAAGGGGCGGCAATACTGTAAAATAATGAATGGAATAATGGAAACTAACTATCTAGATGCAAAGAGATTGAAAAAATATGCTATTTAAAAAAAAATGGCACTGAAAACTGATTCTGGATGATGAAGTTATGCTTGATCAAAGAAAATGTTGAAGATGTCCCCAATAGTGACGTGGCAGATATTAACTTGACCAACTAAAAAAAAGAACCCCCCTCTTCCCAAGATCAACCTTTTACAATCACTTTACAATAAAATTGTTTTTAAATGAATCACTTTTGTAGAATAAGTGATGTTCACTTTTACAATAATGTTATTTTAAATAATACAATAATAAATTAAAAGACTTAAGTGACTCACTTTTTATTTTATTTTATTTAAGTGAGATGCACTTTTACAATAAAGTAACTTGAAAAGAAAATGTGCATGCACTAAAAAGTAGCTTAATAAGACTTGAACTCAAGACCTATTAAGGAATAAAACAACTTTGGACCAAGTGAGCTAAGTTTAAAAACTATATAAAATAATGGGAAGAAAAATGTTTATTTATTTATTTATAACTCTTTTTTCTCATTCTCTGTGCTTGCCCTTTTTTTTTGCAAATCACAAAAAAAATGAAAAACAAAAATAATTTTTTTTTCCACACAATGGGGTTAGATCTTGGTTAGCTTACCCAAAAAGTCTATGTTTTCAAGTTTTCTCGCTGTTTCTGATTTGCCGTAATCACACAAGGTGCACGGTAAAGAGCATACGTAGCTGAGAAGATAAGAAAAAACAATTCTTTCTGTTTCTAATTCGCCACGATCACACAAGGTGCACGGCAAAGAGCATACGCATCCAGGGAAGGCAACAGTCTGAGACTAAAACAACAAAGATCTAATAATAGAACTGATAAAATATGAGATATTTAAACAAATCCGTGAGTGTAACATTATACCTTCAAATTTGCCGAAATGGGTGTTTCTGGATCAAACATAAACTGCTTTCGATGAAACAAAAACTATTTCCCAATGGAGATGGTGATCTGGATGCAACGGAACATCTCCCACAAGCCACAAATGTGTAGAAACTCTAGAACCAGAAACCCTTTCAAAGTTTCGGCAACACTGGTTCTAGATCTTGATCAAAACTGAAAGTGGGTCATCATAAATGCTCTAATACCATGTAAGGTTTCCCATTATACCAAAACCTGCAGATGTTGGTGAACATTTGAAACCCAACACAAGGCCCAATCACTAAGAGTGGTGGTTAGTCCACTTGTTTTTATATTCCCAAAGGTGCAGTGGTTATACCATGTGGAGGTACTCGATACTCCAACACCCCGCCTCCGACATAGCTCCTGGGAATTGAACCTAAGACCTCTGCTCTGATACCATGTTTGGGTACAGGGTACTCCCAAAAGACCAAACACCTTGAGCAACCACTTCACAGAAATAGATAGCAGATCAACACATCGATGTTTGTCACGTGGTTAAAACCATCGAGAGGGAAACAGTCCATGGCCCCAACCAAATAGCTACTTGGAGTAATTTATTATGCAAAAGAAAGAAAGTTACATGAGCTTCTCATAATCGATCAACTAGCCAAGGATCCTCCATGCTCTTTAAATAGAGATCATGGACCAATCGGGTGTTAAGCCACGGATCAATGGTAGGTATGATCTAAGAGAAGTTGAACCGTTGGATCACTTTATGTCTAGAGCATATCGTGATCGTCGGATTAGAATATTTAGAAATGCATACTAATTCATACTAAAGAAACACACTTTACCTAACATATATATTACACAAGTTGATCTTAACTAACTCCTAAGTGTCTAAATATCCTAACAACATCATCACTAAGATTGTAGGGTTACAAAATTATAAGACATAAATATGCAATACATCTAATTATTGAGATATAAACATGAATAAATAGATTTCAAGAATAATTATACAATTCAAATCAGAGTTAAATAGAAAGTATCCGTATAACTTATAAGACACACACCGTTTAGATGAAAAAATTTAGAAGTTAGAATACTTGTGAGTCCTTGCCACTTTGAGTTGAATAGGTAACTACCACGTTCTTCCCAACTGTAGACGTCAAACAATTCCTTATTCATTTCACAGATCACCCCCTAACTGAACCAGGCATACGAGAGAATAGAAGGACTAGGTGTAGTTTTCCATCTTGATTACTATCAGCATAGTAGCCACAAGGTATTTTACCAGCTTAATGTAAAGTCCTATAATAATTTACCCTTTTCCCATAGTCCTTCCCCGACTCGCCTAACTGGAAAACATGACAACTGAGCACTCAAAGACCTATAGATGAACCCTCCAGTGTCCTAGTGACCATTAACTCATGTTATATCCACTATTTGCTATTTATTATATTTTTTGAGCAAAACACTCGTATGATTAAAGATAAACTCTTTATTTAGTAACAAATCATACTTGTTATTTTCTTTACTTCCTCTTTACTTTAATAAGTAGATCTCTTTAACTCTCAAATTTATTGTATTTTTTATTAACTAGTATACATTTATATGTTTCCTATTTCTAGTTAGTTTTAGTTAACAACCACTTAAAACCATTCTTGTCTCTAGCATGCTTGGTCCCTCTTCAAGTGGCTATCCCCATTAGTTAGAAAGAGCAAAAAAAGATAAATAATATGCTAATAATATTGATTAATGCACTTATGATGCTCCACAACCTATAGCTCAACATGAGTTAGAAATAACAAGTCTAGGTGTTCTAGAGCTTACTCCTCAACATCCACTTAACAATACCTTAGGTGCCTGAGAACTTACTTCTCAATACCAACTTAAACAATTAAAATAGTCTAGGTTGTCAAAATCTTATTGCAGAAAACCAATTTAAACAACAACCAGAGTAATAAAAATAGTCTTTATTTAGGATAATAAAATTATACATTTCACTTTACTAGAATAATGTTAAGCATGAATATCAATATAATGCTAATTGCATTTACACATCTAACGGATACAAAGGGTAATTCTCATGAATATCAATACAATGCTAATGGCATTTACACATCTCAGGGATGCAAAAAGTAATTCTCAATCATTATTAGTGTAGATCTCTACCACATATTTGCAAACACTAAACCCAATAAATAATTGAGGGAAATGACACCAAGCTAAATAGATATTATGTAGTACTCTTTTTATCATTAGTGTGACTATTATGTTGAACGCGTTCTTCTTTATGCTTTGAGTTGGACAAGCATTATAAAATGAGAAAGCATGAAAATTCTATGGATATTTCTCTAACACTACCATCACAAGGCATATGCATTTGCTAGTCATTATGTTTGAAAGGCTGATCATAACCTAGCAGCTTTATAAACAATGTTTTTTATGATAAAATTACTTTTATTTAAATATTAAATAATTAATTAATAAAAAAATTTAAAATATTTTCTACTTATTTAATTCAATACTTTATTAAAAATGCTTATATATTTATAATTATTTCATCATCAATAAATATATATAGATAATATACTCTTTTATATATATATATATATAATTTCTCCCTATTCATTTCAATAAAACTCGGTCTTCATCATATTGTCTCGAAATACTCTTCTCTTTAGGTAATGAATAAAACTCCCTCTTCATCATATTTTCTCTAAATACTCTTATTTTTAGGTTAAGCCAATTAAGTTATTTCTGTATTCCTACCCTTCTCCACATCAAATTCATATAATTTTACAAAATCTCACATTTCAATGCAACCATTTTCTAATAGTTCGTTTGAGTTGTCATCCTTGGAATTCCACAACGGTCTCGTCCACATCTATCCCTTGGCAATCCACAACTCCCACTTTTGTAGGACTTGTTTCTTTAGACACAACTCCCACTTTTGTAGGACTTGTTTCTTTAGAAAATGAATATGGTCCACACCTACACCTAGCTCTAATGAGTGTCCTCATGTTTGCATCCACATCTTTTAGCCTTCAACGTAATGCGACCTTTCAAGAAACTCTTGGTTGTCTAGGCTTTCACATGTTGCAGCCCAAGTTATGATAATTTATTAGACTACTTTCTTTTATCCTTTCATCACGTCAATCTATTCGAGGGAACAATTTTTTGCCTTGTCCTTTATACATGTTAATAAATTGATTGGCACACAAGGGACACACTTTTTCTTGTCCTTTCTTCATATTATTGATGGGTACATTTGTATCCATATTCCCAATGCATTTTTTTCATATAAAGTGATTGTTATTAAGTATTATTGGAAACTGTAATAAAAAAATGAAACGTTTCTTCATCTTAAGAATATTGAATATTTATTAATTTATAATAATGAAATTAATTTATTTGAATTTATTTTTTCAGTATTTTAATATTTGTTATAATGTATTTGCCAAAGGGTGTATATATCCTACTTTTTTCTAGGTTTGAACTTATCACCTGTTAAGAGAAAATAGATAGTTTGAACAATAAGCCTATTAAAAAAAACACATACCTTTATATTAAATGTAAACTAATATATCAACTTAAAGTATAAAAAAATATATATAATATCTATTTTTTTTAGTTAATATCTCTTTCCACCACACTCACATCACTCACATTCACTATATGTTATCTTTAATATCGCTCTCCACCTACACCCACACTCACACTCACACCTACCCATAACATTTGGTTTCTTTAACATCCCAACACTCATTCCCATCCGCACCCAATATTTGTTTTCTCTTTTATCTTCCCTCGACCTCATTCCCATCCGCACCCAATATTTGTTTTCTCTTTTATCTTCCCTCGACCTCATTTTGAGGCTCATCTCATATATTATATTTATATGACATAAAATTTCAGAATAAACTCTTACGGGAAAGACATGCATTATTTTAAATGTATATAACACAAACATGTATATGATTAAATTTACTTAATATTGTAAACATATATATTATGACAAACATTATTTTAAAAGTATATAACACAAACATGTATATGATTAAATTTACTTAATATTGTAATACATATATATTATGAGTGTCTTTTTAAAATTTTGTATTTAAATTTAAGGAATTTATTTTCATATTTTTGCATGTCAAAGATTTTTTAAGTTATTCAATTGATTATAAAAAGGATAGGGTTTGTAAACACTTCACTAATACGATTAATACATGTTCATTATTGTTTCTTTTTCAAAAATATTTGATTTAAATATATATTAACCAAATTCTCAATAATATTAATAATATTTTTTTAGTTAATCCCTTAATATATATATATATATATAATTGAAGAAGTATATTATCAAAATGAATATATTAATACATAATTATGTTTATGATTTAAAATAAAGTTTTCTCTCAATCACCCACACATATAAATAGGATACTATGCCTAAGTATGTTTAGGTTCTAAATATATTTATATTTAAGTGTGTAAGTACATATTTCTGTATTTATTGTAAAATATAACGATGATCTATTCTAGATTCATGGAAAGAAGGTAAAATATTATAGAGTTCATATAATTGAAAATGTTGGTCCTTTTACATTAATGATAATTATTTTTCTAATACAAATATAAAATCATGTTGACGAATTTTCATTTAATTTAGTTTATTTTTATAACAAATATTTATGTAATAATAAATTTAAAATTACATATATAAAATTGAAATTATTATCACTATACATACAAGAAACAACGATGAACAAAAGAATCTTATTTAACCGTAAATAACTCTAACTTAGAAACTAAGGCTTTCTAAACATATGTTAAGGTTTTCTAAGGGTATGTTAATTCAAAATATGATCATCTTTTGATTTGAATATTTTTTCTTGGTGATTCAAATGGTGTGGTAAAGAGGAAAAAAGGAAAATTATAAGTAAATATTATCCTCGGATTGCATGGAAAATGGTTTAGAAAAAATTATACACAAAGTGAACCTACAACAAGATCATCCATGACTCGTGAAGAAATTAAAGAAATGTTTAACCAACTATTCAATTTGGATGACAAAGTTAATAAATTGAGTGATAAGTCACCCGAACAAACTCAATTGTTATATACACAAAATAAATAGAAGCTTATATGGAATACAATATGAAAACAATGGAACAAGAAATGGAACAAAATATTTATTAGAATATGGTCAAGCTAATAAAAACCTTAGAGGAGAGACTCCCTAACTATGATAATGTGACCAAAGTAATGCATGAAAATAAATATAGTATTGATGTGGAACAACCTTCGATTAATATACATATTAAAAGAGGATTAAACCCTAATCATTATTGGGTTCCTAATGGTATTTGTTTCCTTGAAGTTGAATTAATAAATTTTGATGGAATAGATGGGCTTACATGGGTAAATCAAATAGATCAATACTTTGAACTGCATAATATTGCTTTATATTTTGAGATAAAAAAAATTTCAATGGTATTTAAAATAAATCAGGCGCCTCGTCATTATACTTGGGTTGATTTACAAGAGACCTATAACATTAGTATGGTGAAGTTTGGGAATATGATTAATTTACTCCATTAACAAGAATTCAAAACTTAAGTGATGTTCAGGATTATAATTCATAATTTCAATCATTATCCACAAGGGTGCGAAACATAAATGACAACCATATATTAGAATATTACATGGGTGGAGTAAAACAAGAACTTAAACATGATTTTTTCTTTAAAAAACCTAAAAATGTTATGAAATATAGGCAATATGATCTCCATGTCCAAGCCATGAATAGGGATAAACATAAGTATAACACTACCCACGATATGTTGCAAGTAAAGATAGTGTTTTTCACATATGGAAACACTATTTCAAGGTACTCAAATATCACACAAGGAAATGGATGAAATAAGACAAAAAAAAACTATGTTTTTCCTTCTTATGAAAAAAGGTCAAAAGGGAATAAAGGTTGAGAAACAAAGTTCCCCAGCTTCAGAATAATTATGTGAAAGAAATAGAGGCATCCACAAAAATAAGTTAGGAATGGATTTTGAACCAATTAGAGAAAGGAAATTATGTATAAATTTTGTGTATCATATATCTATATAGGTGTGAATATTAGTTCATGCATTGGCAGGTGTGTTCACACCTCAGACCCTCTACATTAGAAGATACATCAAGAAGAAAAGAGTAATAGCATTGATCAATTCAAGTAGTGAATATAAATTCATTAGCAAAACATTAGCAGAGTTCCTGAGTTGTTTTGATTACCTAGTGACGTATTTTCAATTATTGGTTGCTAATGATGGAAATATTGATTGACTAGGGAAATTCTATAACATTAAACGTAGTACTATAGGATGTGATTTATTAAGCCCCGTGTATGGAATTTTAATTGCAGGAGTAGATGTTTTTCTAGGGATTCAATTGTTGAGAACCTTGGGTAAGGTTTCTACAACTATAATGAATTATTCATGAGATTTTAATTGGGAGGAATTCAATAGGAACTAAAAGTATTAAAATATCCATCCTCTTATATCATCATATCTTATAAGTTGAAAAGATCCTTAAAAAGGTTTTTACTAGAATTAGTTGTATAATTTATGATGTCTCTAAGTTAAGCTTGAAGATGGAAATAATAGAGATAACTTAAAGGGTACCTTGGAAAATCACCATAGATTCTTCCATGGTATTCCTAAAGGGATTTTGGACACACCAGGTATACTGAGATGGGGGGGGGGGGGGGGGGGGGGGGTGGGGGGGGGTGGTGGGGATGAATCAGTGTGTCAACTTTTATTAATTTTTCAATTTTAGAAATCAAGAAATTATTCAATATTATGGATTATCACATTATCATTATGTCATCATCGTATCATCATCACATAAGAAGAATAGGATGATACACAATACAACATATTTTATGTGGAAACCCAAGTCCACAGAGGGGAAATCACAGAAGCCTTTATAATAATAATTATCCAACAACAACTAGAAGGAGGAAAAAAACCCCTTATTTCAATCACTTTAATTCTCCAACTACAACTGGAAGGAGGCTACAACCCCTTAATTTACATGCTACAACCTAAAGGAATCTCCAACTTCCTAGTTCTTGAGCTACAACTAAAAGGAGTCTACAACCCCCTTTCCTTGCCCCATCCTGCCACCCTGACACATAACATTCTACCCTCTTCTACAATGTATCCTAAATAAGAAAAAGGTAGAGAGATATAAGCACAAAGGAGAGAGAAAAAAAGAATATTATGGTATTTTTGAATAACTTTTGATCTCGAAGTTGGATTGGGGCTCTCTTGGTACCCTTGAAAAGGTGTCATCTAGGGATACAACTTTTGTGTTTTGATCTTTGCGATATTCCTCACGATTTGGTCACGACGTGCATTATTTTAAATTTGGGCATGGTGAATTTTGAAAATCATCTTTTCAAAGATACTTTATGAAAAACATATTTTAAAGCATCTTCTCAAAAATGATTTAAAAGATGAAGATGTTTTTCAAAATTCCCCACGCCCATATTTACAAAAATGAACGCCCCAACCAAACCGTGAGGAATCTCGTGAAGCTCAAAACACAAAGGTTGTATCCCTCGAAGAGAAATTTCCAACAATACCAAGAGAACCCAAATCCAAATTTAGGATGAAAATTTATCTCAACAATACCATACTTTTCTCTTTTTCTCTGTAATTTTAATCTATCTCTCTCTATCGTTTTCCTATTTATGATACATTTTGGGCTTGGTAATTCTTTATATATGAACATAGAAATTATTGAACCATGACCACATTGATCCTACCGACCTGCTAATCAAAACTTGTACCACACTGCACAACATAACCATTTTTCATCCTCTGATCACTACTCATCAACCGATCATTGTCCATTTTATCACACTACTCATCAACCTATACAATCAACTTATCCAATCAAGTTGTACCAGTCAATATGTTTCTCACATCATCTGACTCAAACAATATGAGTCTACACACCAAACTTAGAGTCCATGTGGGTCAAACCAAATACTCATACAAATCATCCAATTTGAGTCAAACTAAGTGCACATAAGGAAACCTATTCCAATATTGCTCAACTAAACCAACTTATACCAAGTTGTGTCTGTACATGTGCCAACTCAATTATATACTTGTGTTAATCTAATCAAGTGCTTTGATAGTCAACCAAACCTTCTTACTTGGAGTTCAACAAGTAAGAAATACATTTGAGAAACTAAGAGACTTCACATACGGTAAACCAAACTATGTCCCATAACACTAAACTGAATGACACTATAACCAACCTCAATCACAGTCAAGAAAGATTTGAGAATTAAACAAGATAAAATTCAACCAACTAACATAATCCAAGAAGATAAATGAGTTAGCCAAATATTTCATACTCAATCAATCTCATAAAATTTTAGACACAAACTGAGTTTTCACTCTAGTCAAATCAAGTCAAAAAATCAAACAAATATCAAGCAAATATAACTTACATTACCGTCAAAGGTTGACATTACCAATCAATAATAGTCTAGCTTCTCTTAGGTCAAAGACATAATGATAAACACTTGGCAAACTAGTTTTCAAAGAAAACACTTAGTTCGATCAAATAAATCACTCACAAGATATATTACTTACATGTCAACTCCTCATTCGGTACTACACTATACAATACTCAATATATACACCAACATATATGCAAACAATATCCAAGATAATCACCAAGATCTATATTAAGATCACATCAATATATATTCCAAGATAACCATCACCATAGCCTCCATAATATGTTCAATAAATTCAAAGATATATACCAAGATATAGGCTCACATACTAAGATCAAAGATGAACTCTATCCATGAGAGACATGTGTCATCACAAGAGAAAACTAGAAGCATGAAGCATATATTTTTGAATATCACAAGATGAAGAAACAAGAGGAAAACCAAAACAAAATCTATATCATGTCATCACATATCCCTTGTAACAATCTTTTGAACGAGCAAAGAATTTTGTACTTCTGATTATGTATGAGAAAATTATGACTATTTTAGTGAAGGTGCCCAAATATTTCTCCTCCACAAAGTTTCACACTTTTCTCCAAGAGTTGCGAAAAACCAAAGAGAGAATTACTTGATGAACAAATGGAATGTTTGATATTTTTTTTCTATAGGTCATGGATTAAATTTAGTAACTCAAACCAGGCTGACATGCAATTCGAAATTACAAATAATTAAATTCTCTTTTGTTTGGTCGGCTGACACAAAAAGGTGGGGTAAACCAACTTCAAAAATTCATATCTCTTCAAATGCAAGGATTTAGAAGATGTTCCACATATAAACGGAAATGAATTGACAAGGACTATCTCCCTATGATGGTTTTACTCACAAATTATTTATTTAATACCCTTAAATTATTCAATTTATACATAACATGAAGACACCACATAGAAAGGTGTCAAAGACGATGTTACCTTATGCATAAGTTCCAAGGTCAAAGGATTTAATGAATATCATCAAAGGCATGAGGAATTTGATGGTATTCACATCCACCGACTTCACATCACCAAGGAAAAGGGATCCACCATATACTCATCATATTAAGGGTTTCAAGGACCCCAACACTACTATTCAAGTGGGAAAAAATGATTTTTCAAGAATATCATCATCATATTCAAGGTCTCTATATCATTAAAGAAATACCAAATGGTTCCACTATATATATCTTTATCACCATAATAGTACCAACACCCCAAAAGAGGGGTACAAATACCACACCACTAGTCTGCAAAATCTTGTGGGATTCATATGCATCATTACAAGGATACAACATGCCAATGACCATATAATGTCCAAGGGCCATCAAGCCACCATGTGTGTGAGTTCAAGAACCAAGTATCTGCATTAAAGAGGATCAAGATCTAATCTTGTCGACTCAAGGACCCAAGAATAATTAAATTTTCTTTTGATTGGTCGGCTGACCCAAAAAGGTGGGGTAAACCAACTTCAAAAATTCATATCTCTTCAACTGCAAGGATTTAGAAGATGTTCCACATATAAACAGAAATGAATTGACAAGGACTATCTCCCTATGATGGTTTTATTTGTAAATTCTTTATTTAATATGCTTAAATTGTTCAATTTATACATGACATGAAGACTCTACATAGAAAGGTGTCAAAGACCATGTTACCTTATGCATAAGTTCCAAGGTCAAAGGCTTTAATGGACATCATCAAATGCATGAGTAATTTGATGGTATTCACATCCACCGACTTCACATCACCAACGAAAAGGGATCCACCATATGCTCATCATATCAAGGGTTTCAAGGACCCGAACACTACTAGTCAAGTGGGAAAAAAGGATTTTTCAAGAATATCATCGTCATATTCAAGGTCTTCATATGATTAAAGAAATACCAAATGGTTCCACTATATATATCTTTATCACCATAATAGTACCAACACCCCAAAAAAGGGGTACAAATACCACACCACTAGTATGCAAAATATTGTGGGATTCATATGCATCATCACAAGGATACAACATGCCAATGACCATATAACGTCCAAGGGCCATCAAAACACCATGTGTGTGGGTTCAAGAACCAAGTATCAGCGTGAAAGAGGATCAAGATCTAATCTTGTGGACTCAAGGACCCAAGAATAACTTAGAAAACTCAATATCATCTAGTGTAAGCAATGTGATCCAACATCAACACATTAAGTGACTTACACACATGATTCACATTATCCATCCAACAACCAATCAAGAGACCAAAACAAGTACAAGCATAAGAAGCATCACAAAGACTAGTAACCAAAGATCAACCAAGATCAAGGAACTCGAAAATGGACTCAAATGGGGATAAGATACAACTTATAGGCACTTGAAGAAGTCAATGGGTAACCATGGATTTTTTTATTTTTCTAAGGAATCCAAGGGATTCAATCTTGAGATTCGACAAGGTAAAAAGGGCTCCTATGACACAGACAACCACAAACTAAACAATAACCCTTCGGGGCTCCATAAGGGGCACCAATGACTCAACAATTGGTATTAATGACTAGATGTCATTGACATCAATTACAACTTATTCAACAATCTCCCCCTTTGTCATTGATGACAACACCATACCTCCTCTTTATAACAAGCTCCCCATGTTTAAAAAACTTCTCTATCCCTTTCACATCAATGGAAAAGGGAATATCCTTTGACCATACAGCTCCCCGTTAGGGCATGCTCTCCTTGTCATAAACTTCTCTTTCTTTTCAACTTGTTTTCTTATTTGTATTAATGACAGTAAGAACTTCATTTCGAAATAGTGCTTCCCCTATCACTAGGAACTAATGCTACTTTAATGGACTTGTATTTTGTCACACAGATACTGCTTGAACTAACTACTATACGATACTAAAAGGTGTGTGATCATTGATCTCAAATATGATAATCATGTACATATATCCTTTTACACATTATTTGTACACTTCATATCATTAGTTGATAGTCTTCAAAATGGTATTAGGTTTTTCCCACGATTTTGATCATTTCTATTTTGATATACTAAATTTATTCTCCATACTTTATTAGGATGATGGTTGTTCATGTCATTCGATTGAACTTTCTTTGTTATCCAAACTTTAACTGGTCCTTGCATCCAACAATGTTAAGCGAAATGACCATATAATGATAACAACTTTAACACTTAATAGAAAACCCATCTTGATTTCTTCTTGGTGTGATTTTTTCTTTATCTCTGCAATGGATGACTTTGTGACCATCGTTATTGCACTTGTAACAATATCTATTGAACATCATAGGGTATCTCTGAGAAGAAAATATTCTTTGTGATGTACCTTCTCTGGATTCTTGCTGATAATGGGATCTTCTGAGAGTACGTGTATAATTGTTAGTCTTTTCTTCCTTTTCCATAGAGATTTTAATTTCTTCAATTTTTTTCTCGATCTTCAAATTTGTATTTAATTACGTAGTTTTTTTTTCCAGTTCTTCCTTCAGAGAGATGATCTTCGATTCTTTCTTTCGATAAATTTTTCATCTTTTCATGGAATTGCATCGTTAGATATTCTTCTATTTTCTTGACTTCATCTACTTGTTTGTTAAAATTAAATATATTGTATTCCATTTGTCCTTTTGAATTATGATCATCCTCATTGTATTTTTGAATTTGACCTTTTAGTACACGATTCTCCTTCCTAATTTTTGAGAGTTCCTTTTCAAATTCAAAGTTTGTCAAACACACCTTCTGTAACTCTACCTTCAATGATTTGTTTTCAAGCCTTTTTTTTATTCTTAATATATATATACCAATATTTATTTATTATTGTAGGTACTTATCTCATTGTCTTTGTCTTGTAGCTTGCAGACCAATTCTTTATCGTTATCTTCTAGCTGTCTTTTGAACTTGACAATTTCTTCTGATTTGTTTTGATTTTTGGAGATGAATTCTCAAGTTTATCTTTCAAAGAGTTAGACATGGATTCTTTCATTATAGTATCCTCTTTGAATCAAAGTTTTATATCAATTGTATTCTATGTGGCCTTCTCAGATTCTTCTTGATTCCTCTTCTTGGATTTCTCCAGTGCTCTTGCAATACCTGGTTCTGTTCAAAAATATTTTTCACTTCTTGCGAAACATTCATAATTTCATTGTCTATCTAGTATCTGCAATACCTGGTTATGTTCACAAATATTTTTCACTTCTTATGAATCATCAGTAATTTCATTTTCTATCTAGTATCTGCTAAATTTCTATCACTTATCGGAGAGCAAGGATTCTCATCACAATCTGATGTACTGCATTCTATGAATTCAAAATTAATATTATCTTCTATACATGATAAATGATATCTCTTTATAATCATTAAACATATTATTAAGGGAACTTACCCTCATACTTACCTAGATATTGTACTAACCTTTTAATGGGAATGTCTTTTGCTTCTTGGTCTTGATCTATGTTTTGCTGATTCATTTCGAACGAAAATTCTTGAACTGAGTTGCACTTTCCTATTTTCTCGGTTTGGAGATCTTTTATATATTCAAGCATTAATTCTATAAACTCTGCTTCTTGTTCTTTATTGGAGTAGATTTGTTCTAATCTAAGCCATAATTCCTTAGATGAGATACACTTCCATATCTTCTCTATTTGGATATTTTTTAGACCTTCAAGGATGGATTTTGTATCCAAAGAATTATTTTACTTTGATTCCCTTTTGAGATGTTGTGTCACATCCCCAACCCTTACTCGGTGGAGAGGACATGACTGGCATCTATCAACCCAGGCTGTCTAAGCCCCCATGAACATAATACATATATAAAATGCATTGAACTTAAAACATAAATAAGTATAAATAGATGCATAATGCAATATACAGCAGAAGCATAATCCATTCAATTCAACACATTCATGCATTCAACATGTTCATGATAATTTCGTAATAATTCATAAGAAAATATAGTTGTAAAACTTAAATAAACAAGAATACGTATATTTGGAGAAGCTTGTACCACAACCAGCTATGTCACTGCAATGTTCCACCCAACCATAGGCCAATGTGCTCTTTAATCTCTCAACAACACTACCACCCTCGAGCTAGGCATGATTTTCCCCAAGGAATAAGGAACACTAGCAAACTTTCCCCATAGCCAAGGATACAATAAAATTTAGTCAAGCCAACATAGTTGGGTATCAGAATTACACAGGCAGTGGTTTAAACTTATCCAAATTCACATGAGAAACAACCAAGCCAATAGATGGGTTTATCAGGATACCATCCAAGCCATCCTTCCAGTTGGGCTTATTAGGCTGCCAAGGAGGGGAAAGACTGACTGCTAATGTAGTGATCTCAAACCCAGATTTATGAACACCCACACTAGATCTAGCCTGATTTATAAACAATTAAAAACCCAACACAAGGAATCATTCCCTTCTCTGCTACACAGTCCCTCAGGACATTCCATCCCTTCCAGTGCTATTCAGGGCATGCAAAGAAGAAAACCGGCCTTCTAGATTGGCTTGTGAGGTTCTTTCACACACTAGGTTTATCAAGCAATTCTAGACTCTATTTCCATTCCTTCAATCAATTCAAATGCCAAATGTGGATTTGCACACAGTGATCACAATGCTGGGATTTATCAAAATGTAGCAGATGCCAGGGATGACATACACACACAAAAATTTATGAATTTCTAAACATTTTCAGTGCCAGATCGACTACTGCAAGAATACCAAAAGCAAAAACATTATTGTTCTTTCAAATCAAAGAAAAAAAATCGCATTCAGGGAAATCGTGTTCAGGAAAACAACTAGAAGACTGGAGAAAACGTGAGAGAGAGAAAAAATTTCCGAATAGGGGAAAAATCATAACACAAAAAATGAAAATGTGAAGGATTCAGATTGTCGGACAGGAGAAAATCGTGATGGTTCAAACTCAGAGTCATTTTTTCGTCCTTGTTGTTGTGTGAATACCAAATTGGGCTTCGAAAAACATTTTGTTCAATCCAAATCGCGAGGGAAGGTGAAACGGTGCCGCATGAGGGAAACATGTCTGTTTTTGGTGTTTTCTTTCCCAAAATAATTTAAAAACGTTTTTCCAGAATTAATCCTATACCCAATTCGAATTTCTACCCACTCTTCCAATTCCCCACTCCCTCATCCTTAGGAAAATCATGCCCCCATCTCATTAAGTTGCGTTGACATAGTTGGCTATGGGTTTTAATAAAAATTGATATTCTAACATAATGTCCAGCTTTTTAATGTTCAATTAGCATTAAAAAAAAAATACCATCATCCCAACCTTAATTGCTGAAACATAAACACTAAACCAATGGTCGGGCATTTGCCTAGCTCCACACCATGATTATTTACATCATGATATTTAAATGCAAACAGGGTCAAAACTGCGGTGTTAAATGTTTTTTTTTTTACTTTCTTTGGAGGTGTATATCAAGTAACAACTGATTTCCATACATCAATTCCTTCTTCCTCAATCTAAGTCTACATTCTCATTTTCTAGATCAGGTAATAATTTGACTCACACGACAATTCTACTTCATCCACTAAGAACCCCATGGTGTGTCAAATATCTCCTTCAAGATGATAAGGCTTTATGTGAAGGACTAACTCTCATACCAATTGTTATGCACACTAGATAAATTGAGAGGGGTTTGGGTGAATCGGTGTGTGCAACTTTTATTACTTTTTCAATTTTATCAATCAACAAATTATTCAATATAATGGATTGTCACATTATCATTAAGTCATCATCAAAATTACTATTATCACCGCATAAGAATCATAGCATGATACATGATACACCATATTTTACGTGGAAACCCAAGTCTCGGGGTAAAAACCATATAAACATTTATAATAATAACTATCCAGCAACAACTAGAAGGAGGAAACAACCCCCTAATTACAATGAATTCAATTTTCCATAAAAAATTAGAAGGAGGGTACAACCCCCTGATTCATAGGCTGCAACTTGACGGAATATCCAACTTCCTACTTCTTCACCTACAACTGGAAGGAGGATATAGAGCCCCTTTCCTTGCCCCATCTTGTCACCCTGATATGATGATAGAAACTATTGAACCATGACCACAATGATCCTACAGACCTGCTAATCAACATCTATACTACACTACACAATCTAACCTTTGCTCATCATTTGATCACTACTCATCAACTGATCATTGTCCATTGTATCACATTACTCATCAGCCTATGCAATCAACCTGTACAATCAATATGTTGCTCACATCATCTGAATCAGTAAATCTTAGTCTGCACACCGAACTGAGTCCACCTAGGTCAAACAACCTGCTCATAGATCTCAGCCAATCTAAGTCAAACTGACTGCACATAAGGAAACCTATGCCAATATTTCTCAACTAAGCCAACTGTACCAATATGCTTGTGTACCTATTCCAAATCAATCATATACTTGTGTTAATCTAATCAAGTGCACTGACAGTCAACCAACCCTTCTTACTTGGCCTAGTTCATCAAGTAAGAGACATATTTTAGAAACTAATATAATTCACATACAATAAACCAAACTCAGTCCAATCACACTCAACTCAATGACAGCATAACCAACCTCAATCACAGTCAAGAAAGACTTGGCATTTAAATAAGATAAACCTAAACCAACTAGCCTCATCTAAGAAGATAAAATACTTCACCAACTATGTAAACTCAATCACTCTCACAAAATGATTTTCACTCTAATCAAATCAAGTCAATAAATCAAACAAATATCAAGGAAATAGTCACTTAAAATACCTTCAAAGGTTGTCATTAACAATCAATAACAATCCATCTTCTCTTAGGTCAAAGATAAAATGATCAAAACTTGCCAAACTAGTTTTAAAAGAAAACACTTAGGTTGATAAAAGAAATCACTCACAAGATCTATTACATACATGTCAACTCTTTATTCAACACTGTAGTATACAATAGTCAATATAAACATCAATATCTATGGCAACAATATCCAACATAATCACGAAGATCTATATCAAGATCACATCAGTATATATTCCAAGATTATCATCACCATAGCCTCTATAACATATTCAATGACTTCAAAGATATATATCAATATATATTCTCACATACTAAGATCAAAGATTATCTCTATCCATGAGAGACATGTGTCATCACAAGAGAACCAAAGAAGCATGAACCATAACTTTTTGAAGATCAAAATATGAAGAAACAATAGTAAAACTAAAAGAAACTCGATATCATTTCATCACATATCCCTCATAACAAGCTTTCTAACAAGCTAAGGATTTTGTAATTCCAATTTCGCGGGATAAAGTTATTCCAATTTCAGTAAAGATGCCCAAAAATTTATCCTCCACAAAATTTCACACTTTTCTCCAAGAGTTGTGAAATAACAAAGGGAAAATTAATTGATGAACAAATGAAATTTTTGATATTCTATTTATATATGTTGTGGAGGAAAGTTTGTACCTCAAGCTAGGATGACATGCAATTCAAAATTACAAATAATTAAATTCTTTTTTGTTTAGTCGGGTGACCCAAAAAGGTGGGTTCAACATCCAAAATTCACATATCTTCAACCATAAGTAGTTAGAAGATTATTGACATATCAAAGGAAATGGATTGATGAAGGATATATCCCAGTGATGGGTTTATTTGAAAATTCTTCGTTTAATAGCATTAAATTATTCAATTTGTACATGAAATCAAGACTCCACACAAGGTGTCAAATACCATGTTACCTTATCCATAAGTTCCAAGGTCAAATTCTTTAATGGACGTCATCCTATTCATGATGGATTCGATGGTCTTCACATCCACAAAATTTAGATCATGAAGGAGAATGGATCCACCATATACTTGTCATATGAAGTGTATTAAGGACCCCAACACCACCAATCAAGTGGCAACAAATAATATTTCAAGAATATCATAATCATATTCAAGGTATCCATATCATTAAATACATATCCAATGGTTCCACTATATATATCTTTATCACCATAAAAGTACCAACACCTCAAAAATAGGGGTACAAAAACCTCACCACCAGTTTGCAACACATTATGGGATTCATATGCATGATCACAAGGATAAAACATTCCAATGACCATATAATGTCCAAGGGCCATCAAACCACCATATGTGTGGGTTCAATACCCAAGTATCAACATGCAAGAGGATAGATATTTAATCTTGTGCACTCAACGACCCAACAAGAACTCAACAACCTCAAGAACACCCATTGCAATTAATGGGATCTAGCATCAACACATCAAGGGACTTACACATATGGGCCACATTATTCATCCAACAATCAATCAAGAGACCAAAACAATTACAAGCATAACAATCAAGATGAAGACATGTAACTAAAGATCATCCAGGATTAAGGAACTCGAAAATGGACTCAAATGGAACCAAGATACAACTTAGGGGAACTTCACCAAGTCAATGGGTCACTGGGGATTTTTCCATTGTTCCAAGAACTCCAAGGGATTCAAGATAAATACTAACCCTTAGGGGATCCTCAAGGGGCACCAAGGAATAAACAATTATAATCAATGACGAGACACTGTTGGCATCAATGAAAACTTATTCAACAAGGACTACATATGTATAGAGATCATGAGAATCAAATTGATCTCATACCCAAAGGTAATACTCCTAATAAAATGACTTATAGATATATACTACAAAAACAAATGGGGGAGATTAAGAAAATAGTATGATACATGTCAAAAGTAGGTATTATTCAACCAAGTAAGATTTCCTTTTTAACACCAATAGTGATGGTGAGAACAAAACATAATTCATCGAGGATTTCTTGATTATATATATCTACACACAATCACTATTATGGATAAATTCCATATTCCAAATATTGACAAGATATTAGATTCAATTCATGGAATTTTTTATTTGAGACAGATAGATCTTAAATTAAGATAATGGTGAGAAGAATAAATTGCTAAAATATCTATTAGAACACATGAGGGAACTACATGTTTTTCACCATGCCTTTTGGATTAAGTGTTTCTCCATCTACTTTTCAAATACTTTTGAATAAAAATATTATGCCTCATCTCATAATGTTTTTGTTGGTATTTTTTTATGATAAAATTATTTATAGAAAATCATGGGAATAACACATTAAACATTAGTATCAAGTCCTACAAATCCTTCAAGACAAAAAAAAAGTCTATGTAAAAAGGTATAAATTTTCGTAGATAGGAAACAAGAAGTATATTTTTGGGTCATATTGTTTCATAAGAAGGGTTCATTGTAGATCCTTAAGATATTTAAGCCACCACAAAATGGTTTCTTCCTAAATCGAGCATCTTAGATGATTTTTGGGTGTTACAAGGTATTATAGGAAATTTGTTAAGAATTATGTATCCATTGTTATCTCACTAACATATATCTTGGAATTCTCACTCCTAAAAGATGTTATGTCTTCTACAACAGTATTGGTAATGCCTAATTTTATGAAAACATTCATGGTTGAATGTGATGCATCAAGAAAAGAATTGGGTAAATATTGGTGCAAGAAGGGAGGCCATAGGATTTTGAAATTAAAAACTTAAAGGAAAATTACACATTGCAAGATACATATGAAAAATAAATGGAAGCAATTTTTCATGCCGGAAAAAGATGGAAACAACATTATACATCATTAAAGTGCATTTTAAAGTAAATACAAACCATTGCAATATAAATTACCTTTTCTAATAAGGAGTGTCATCAAAACAGAAACACAAATGGGTAGTGAAACTGGAAGGGTTTTATTTTGAAATAATTTATAAAAAAATGAAGAAAAATGTGGTATAAAAGTCACTTTCTATAATAGAATAATACTTCCACTTATATTCCATGACATGTTCCATTTTTGTGTGGTCGTAATAAGCTAACTAGGAATGGAAAGAATATAATAGTACTAGATTGAAAATATCATCTAAAAGGAGGAACTCTATAGAATAGCATGAGTGGAAGAGATATATCCTTTGGTACAATCATAGAATAATTGTATTCCGTTAACCAATATTGAAAGAATAAATATTAAGGGAGTATCATAACTATCCAATGGTAGGACATTCAGGTTTCATCAAAACATATCAAAGGATAGATTTTTTTTTGGGCCGGGGGAGGGAGGTATGAAGATATTCAAACATTTGTAAGATAATATTAGGTGTACCAAAAATGCAAAGAAGAGACAATCAAGCCTCTAAGGTTATAAAAACCTCTACACATACCGAATGTAAGATGGAAATAAATATCAATGGACTTCATGAAATGTTTACCAATATCATAAGGTAAGGTTGTCATTTTTGTTTTTCTAGATAGACTCACAAAATATGAATAAAAATTAAAACTACATATACTACGATCCAAGTGGTGGAAGTGTTCATGAAATAAATAAACATACTTCATGGATTCCATAAAATAATTGTTAATTGCAGAGATCCAAAATTCATAGGCCATTTTTTTGGAAATAGTTATGGAAGATAATATGAAAAAATAATGTCTATGAGCTCAACATATCTTCAAAAAATATATTTACAAATAGATAAGTTTAACGAATTTTTAGAGGGACAAGTGTATTTATTGAGCTCTTTAGGGTTATCCAACTCCTAGTATAACATCCCTTTAGACTCGACCATTCAAAAGTACAAGTAGTAGATTCACAAATTAAAAGGTCTAAAGAAAATTTTCAAATCCTTAAGGAAAATATTCAAATGGCCTAGAATAGTATGAATAAACAAGTATATCAACATTGAAGTGAAATAATATTTGACGAGGGTGATTGAGTTATGCGTACCTTTTCGAGTGCAACCTTGTAAGCAATCTACTCTTAAACAAAATAAGAATAAAAAAATATCTCCAATATTTTATGAATCCTACAAGATTTATCGCAAGATTGGAGAAGTGCCATATGATTCATATTTTACTTATTCTCACATTCATAAGTTTTTTCATGTATCTTTCCTGAAAGTGTTTAGGGATAAACTTTGTCAATGCAAATGGAAATGCAAGAATAAAATGAACAAGAGACGTTGATTCTTGAAATATAAATTTTTATTAATCAATGTTCTTTATCTCTTGGTGATAGAACCATTATGTATTACCTAATCAAGTGAATGAATATGAATTCAAAATAACACTACAAGGAAAAGGCCCTCTGGCGTATGTTATAGTGGATCCTCCACTCAAAAGAGACCAAATATCTGTTTATAGCAGAGGTCACTAGTGAATAAAAGAGAATGGATGTTTTAGCAGAGGTTTTTTTTTCTTCAGTGAGCTTATTTTAATCAAAACACATTAATGTGTTTATAACACAGACACTCTCGGAAGCTATATACCATATTATGCCACATAAAAACAAAAAATAAAAACCGGTGTGTTAATTACGCATAAACGCACCGAAAAGTTTATAACACATATGCAATGGGGATCCATATACCATGTTGTATGCATATAAAAAATTCAATCAAGCAGGAAAAAAAAATCAAAGTCGATGCATTAAGTACACATAACCTCCTTGGTGTGTTTCTACAAACCTAAATTTCCCATAATAGATTCTACTAAAAACTTAAAAACATATTAGTTTATTAAAATATCCGTAATATTTTAGTGGGTGTTTTTATATAGTGTGTTTCACAACAACACACACCGGTGTGTGTCTACGAATAACGCATTGGGGGAACTACTAGTTCTATTACACCGCACTAGAAAAAATGTCAATTAAGAAATTTTAATTAAAAAAATGTATTATTTTACAAACCCTGGCACAGTGCGTTCATTAATATAACCTACACGAGTGTGTTTCACACTAAACCCCCTATTGTATTCAGTAGGTAATAACGCACAACTATATTAACATACTTTTATTAATTGCAGTCACAAATTTTTGAAAACAAATAATTGATGTGCTAGATATTTAGAAATGGTAGTGCTCTACCTAACCGGTAGAGCACTATGTCCATTTCTCTTTGATGTTCTCTATCCTAAGCTCATTCCAAGTTAGTTTTTAATAAAATCAAGTCATTTTAATCATATTACAGGTTTATATCCATGTATGTTTTATTAGTTTTATAAACATATTAATGTAGAAATATGAGCTGTACATGTTTGATAAACTTCATGAATTTTTGTAAATTAGACAATAATACCATGCATGAATTCAGTATCTAAATACCTGGAATTTAAATACCTGGAACCAGAGGTTGTAGTAGATCCAACAGTTTGCTGTAGACCTTCTAGGCTCCTTCACCTTTCATCTTTCCATCCAAGCCTTTATTAACCAAAATGATGTGCCACCCTCCCGACCAGCTCTCATCATGTGCTGGCCCTAGGAAAACCATGGGTTTCCTAGCCCCCGAGCCCACAGACCAATAATACCAAGAGCAGCTTCCTTTCCATTCTATATCTTTCTTCGTTTCCACCCATTTCTCCATCATTTCCAGATATCCTCCTCCTTGAGTTATCCCCCTCCTCAAGGCTTTTCCTCAGTCCTTTTTTTTTCCCTCTGATACCTCCCCTAAATACCCATTTTCTTCCTCCTTTCTTCCACCTTACTCCACTGTCTTTCCCCCAAAAGACTTCATTCACCTACCTTTTTCAGTTTTCGATGCTAGTAAATTATTATAATCATGAATATACATTTATTCATTCAATTGTCCTTATCTCAAGCATATGAATAATTAAGGTTATTTAAGTTGAATTGAATAAGTAGGTTGTCTGGCATTTATTAATTCTTGGAATGTTCACCACCGGACCTTCACGGGATGGCCGTTTAATAGCTAGTCCTATTCAAATCAATTATGTTGAATTCAATAATAATTTAGTAATTATATTGTGTACAGGTGAGTATCTTAGTTGTCTTACTTGATCCGAAATCCGATGCTAGTAATCATATTAATAAGTATTATTATAAAATCAATCATGTCATATCTTGATGGTCATATTCCATAATTCAATATACATGTTTAACCTACATGGAATCATTTGGTGTATTTGATTAATATTTATTTTACTTGAGTTATTTCCACTTGGGTTTAATTGAACAATTGACTACATTTACCACAAGAGCATAATAATAACAATAATAATAATAATAATTGTTTAATTAATTAATTGACTATGTTTAACACAAGATCTTAATAATCATCATAATAATAATAGAAATAATTGTCTAATTAAACTATCGGTTATGTTTAACACAAGAGGCACTAATAATAATAATAATATTAATAATAATAATACCATTAATAATAATTATAATTAAAGACATTTTATAGTTGTTTGTTTTTAATCACAAGTATCATAGCCATGAGCATGTTATCTCTAGATTCATAATCAAAGCACCCTTAGAGGTTTAAACAACCCTAAAAATTTTGTTAATGTAAATGAACAATGTTTAAGTCTACGCACGACAACTTTTTTGAGGATTATTCTAATTTACGACACTTGATCACTTACATATTACAGTGTTCACCTATCATTAATGAATATGCTAACTTAACATTCATTATTTCATTAACATATTTACCTATGAAAACCTATACCATTATTGATCGTGTTNAAACATGCAATATTTTTAGCATCATCAATCATTAATTATTAATGAATTAAGTTATAACATCCTTATATTTTTAGATTCATTACTCAATCAATTATTTTCAAGGAAGAGACACCTACTACTACTAATCTTGGTGTCGTAGATCCCCCTGACCCAACGTAGTACTAGCTATAACATCCTCCCATCATAACCTACATCCGCACCCTCCCTCTCCTTCCTCTGCTAGTATAGAAGTGGATGTCGGCTCCACTGACCTGACCACATAAGAACCTGAGAGCGATAGTGTCGGCTGAACAGCGGACCTAGCCTCTCTCAGCAGGCATCCAACCATCGTCATCACAACAACATCGGGAACATGTCTCAGCATGGCCCTCCCACAACCTCGGGTATCATAAAAACATAGGGTGGAACACATCCATCCCTCTCAACATCCTGGGTCTATATACCCTATCAAAAACATACTTTGTTGCTATCAAGATTATTGATCTGTGTCATCATATCATCAATTTTGGTAATTAAGGCTCTTCTACAAAAATAGGTACTATACCACACTTCATATAAATTATCCATTTGTTACATAGCCCATGTGTCCTACATATTAGTACTTTTGAAACATACATTCATAATAATATCTCCATTCAATAATCAGTGGGCACATATTATCAACAACATTTCCTTTCATTGTATAAATCATTAAATCGATCATATCATGGGTCGATATCCATGTACCACATCATATATATATATATTACATTTATCAATGATGACAATTAAACATACACTGTCTTTATGAACAAAGGAATATCATGATAACTATAACATAGTAACCGCACAAAACATAATCATAACATCACAATCAACGTATCAACATAAGCATAGTAACATCTTAGACATAGTAGCAACATTTATCATGTCATAAATATGGTTTACTTTGTCGAACTGAGTCCAATATTTACTAAGAAAATAAAATGCAACATTTCGATATGTCTAGTCGAATATGGGCATTACATATACTCACCCTTCAGGAAACTTCATCCCGAAGTTATTGTTAGGCATGATTATAAGAATATATTATTATGCATAATATAGGTGTCTTACTACTAGAATTCATTAGTTATGGTAGTCTCACTTGGACCTTTACTTGATCAACCTGTCGATGTCATTTTACTATTTTACTTCTTTTATCCCCTAATATATGCTCTTAATTTTTATCTAGAAAACATATCCTAGTAACCACTTATGACCTCCTCAAGGATCCCCATTTGTAACATGTATCAAGGTTTATTATACCCTACTAGAATCTTATCAACAACAATTTTTACAGTATTCTATAGTCTTGTTCTTGTTGTGATTCATAAGAATATGTTATTGCCCAAATATCATTTATTTTGATTCTTCGTTTTATTATTATTAAATTATTATTATTTTTTATATAGGGCTTGTTTAGGAATTGAATTATTTATTGAATCTCTCTCTAATTTATACGACTTATGATCTCATAATTTTTTTTTTACTTTATTTTATTTTATTTTTGGGATCCATATTGAGAGTGGTCTAGTGTCTATAATAGCATGAATTCCACTATGTTTATTAATCAAATTCCCATTTATCAATAAATTTTCCTCAAATACAACTCTTACACCATGAATGGCGCATTATACATAGAATACTTACAATTGCACTACTTATTTCTTGGTTGTTTTAATAATGTGACACACTTCTATAATACGAAGTTTAATTGTTAGTTTGCATGCTTGTCATATCATTTTCTACGACAATATCTGAATTCCATTTATAAGTTCATCTCTTTCTATACTAATTCCTATTATTAGTCCTCAAACAATTGGCCATTTTGTACCAGTCGTTTATCGCTAACATTCTTATGGTAATTATGTGTCATAAAAAAAACATATTGTTTTCAATCTACTTTAGTTATCACGTATATTTACCCATTGATATCATCATCAGTTTCACACCTATTAGTCACTTACTAATTACACAACTAAGCATTATATTGCACCACTCTATTTAATACACATCAAAATGTATCTTTATTACTTTTAATGTTTAAATCACTTAATATATTATATTGCACCCTATTCATTTCATACTTAGTTAGGTGCAATAAGTATATATATATTATTTACCCATTACTCTTCTTGCCATTCTTTTATCATTTTTACATCCATAGGTTTTCTTATACTAATCTTGAATGTAGCACTCTTCTTGATACCGTTACCTTTTATATTTTCTTTATCCTTGCTTAAACTTGCTCTCTCTCCCTCTCTCCATATATAGGTATCAATAGATATTAAGTCTACTTGATCTATTTAATTTTTTATGTTGCATGAGTACAAGTACATTTACAATCCCTTTTTAATTACGAGATTACATTAGCACACCTATCGCTCAATATTAGCAACCCTAAATATTTTATTTATATAGACATATCATTCCTTATAAAACCTCTTCTCTATACCTTGTCTTTCACATTTATTGTTTCTCATCTATTTATTAGGTCTTATCTCCTAATATCTTAATGTGTTAACTTATAATATTGTTTATGCTCAGCAAGTATAGGTTCACTCATTATACCTTTATTCGAGATTGATTACCATTATTACTTTCACACCAAATAAAGTTACAACCTACACCCTACCATAACCTATTAGCTTCGTGGTATGCTAAACAATGCTAACCCCATGGGCTCATCTATACATCATCATATCCTTTCTCCAACATTTGTCTATTGATATTCATCTTCATTATACTTACGCCAACCATACCACTCGTCGTCACTTTATACATATTACTTGTTATC
Organism: Pseudotsuga menziesii; assembly: GCA_001517045.1. NCBI lineage: Eukaryota > Viridiplantae > Streptophyta > Pinopsida > Pinales > Pinaceae > Pseudotsuga > Pseudotsuga menziesii. Next base: position 198,264 of record LPNX010632063.1, read on the forward strand.
AACTAAAGTATGAATAGTTTACTAGCTTGTATCCCCACCTCTATTAAATCCTATCTATGGTATTATAATTCATTTCGAGATTCAATTCTCCATTGGTGATGTGAAAGACACTTCCACAAGTTCATGGGCATTCCACACGTTAAAGTCATAAACAATTTATTTAACATAAGGTTTTGTGATTCTCTTGTCTATAAACATTTCTTTTTAGGTGGCAATTTTATCATAATTTAAGTTGGAAATGATGTTATTATAGGTGAAATAGAATCCTATTACAATCTTCGTAAAAAAGGTGATCAAACATGCCTACTAGCCATAGTAACACAAAACACATGTTTATCTCCTTTAGTGTTGTCTCCCCACTAAGTTTTCTTAATAGTCGAAATAATGGAGTTAACCTACCCAATGCTTTCCATTTAGATCGTGTAACAAATTTTTATTCTCATCAACCATAACGTATCTTAACTTTAATATCTTCTTATTAATATTTAACTTATTGATTATACTCCCTAAGAAATCTCAATTAATGTTATTAATTTATCTAGAACTTAACGATCAACAATTATCTTTAATTATACCAATGATCTTAATTATAAAGAGTTTAATTTATACTAAATAAGAAACTTAGTTAATGAACATGAAGGCATACCCATTATCTTGTCCTAAAGATTTAAATAGTTAAATGTAAACAACATTATGATAATTTCAAATAATCAACTTAAAAACATTTTAGTTGTTTCAAATAATTAAATTAAACATTTTAGTAATTCCTAATAATCAAATTATAATAGTTTAATAGTTTCAATTAATTAAATTTAAAATTTTCAAATAGATTTAATAATCAATTTAAAACATTTTAATAATATGAAATAATTAAATTAAAACATTTTAGTGAGTGGACCCTACATCTACATAATCACTTTCCTTGTAATACTCACACTTTGTAAAATGTAAGATAAGTTAATAATTATTAATTTCTCATGAATTAAGAATATTTGTATACATAGATATTTTTATGCAACTCCAATTCTCATACTACAATTAAAATTTCAATCCATTCATTTTCATCGATTCGGTGATGTATTGAATTAAAATTTCAATCCATTCAGTGATATTAAAATTCCAATATCTTATTTATTAATTATCATACATAATATCGAGATATATACTCAAATTTATATTCCTATTATCATACACATTGTCGAGAGATATTCTACAATTTATATCTATATTATGGACTGTTGATTGAATCATACTTCTCTGAACTAATCAATAAATGTATGGTGCATTTTTAATCAATTTAAACTTTACATACAATAATAACAAGTATAAACAATTATTTGATTTTAAGTATAATTGATTCATTATTATATTGCTAGT
>LPNX010632063.1:200817-212669 GCA_001517045.1 Pseudotsuga menziesii
TGAGTCAAATGATACTGATAAGCTATAACTAGCCTCTAAAAAAGGAATAAATAAATTTAACTCTTTAAGTTTTGAAGACTAAATTAGATTGGATCAATTTCATTTCACTATCCACAAGATTGTTATTCTTAGCTAATAATATATTTTAAGCAGCACCCAAATTGTTATTAATAAATTTGAGCAGTACCCAACTAGCCAGGGAAATGAATGAATTCCAAGGAGATGCCTCTTTACCCATTAAAATAAAATGACTGGCCTATGAATCCTTTTTATTTACCTATTCGATAAAAATTTCCTCGGGTCTACTTTCTGGGTGATGGAGTCAACAAATCTTCATCCCAGCCTACCCGCCAGTTTAAAATTGGCTTAATTTAAACCAGGGTATTGGATTGAACGTATCCTTTTGGTTTAAAATTGGCTTGGATCATGGACTAAATGTATCCTCCCTGGACATTAATTAACCTACACATGTCATTAATTAACCTCAAAATGTAGGGAGAAGATCGATAACCATAAAACGTATACTCCCTGAGAATTTGACATTAAACCTACATACATCACGAGTTCAAGACTTGGGGAGAAAGATCGATGACCATAGTTTAATAAAATCTAAGAAGTGGCCTAGTTGCAAGCTGAGAGTGGCAACGTGGTTGTCCATTGAAGGGTGCACCTCCAAGATGCATGGAAAACAAGTGTTCTCTGCACACGAACCAAACATTCCCAGCTTACATCTAAAAACTGGGAAGTAATTAAAGAGAACTTACTTTGATGTGAATGTTCTATGAAAGATCTTTTGCAAAGGAAATCGAGAAAGTAGACGCTTGGAGCTTGAATGTTATACGTCGTTATTATTAATGTTATATATATATATATATATATATATATATAATTTAAATTTAAATTATGCACAAATAACACCATTTGACCGGACTGGTCCTTCCGAATTGGCAGAAAAAAAGAAATAAAATAAAATCATAAACTTCGTGATTGCTAACGGACCCTAGCCTAAAGGTGATTGCTAATGGACCCTTCCAAAAGGCTTCCCTACCTTACTCACGTGAAGGTATGGTGCATGTAAGCCACGCGGGCACATGCATGAGTCTCCCCCTACATGAAGCTCACGTGCTAGTAATCCATGAGCCCTCAGCTGAATAAGGATGGCTTTTAAAAAGGTGATACTCCTTCCACGCCTGCGTGCCAATATCTCATTTTTTTACAATCATTTCCAGATGGAGGAGCTCTGCAACCTGCAACTCAAGCTAAGTTCCATGGCAAGGGTTTGGCTTACACCGGGTGATATCCTTTCTCTTGTATGGCAGCCCTCTGAGCCCTTCCTCCAATTTCATGTTAGGTTTCAGTGCCTAGTATCCCCGATTTAGAGAGGAGAGGAAACTCTACTCTGCTCCGTGATTTAGAGAGGAGAAGCAAATCTACATGGCTCTGCGATTTAGAAGCGAAAGGCTGAAGAGAATGGTGTGGTGTATATAACCGTGGAAAATATATGGAAAATGTTGGAAACCTTCACCTTGGAGCAACTGTTGGATATTCTACAGGAGGCGTCCACGAAGCATATGGACGTACTGGAGCAGGTTCACTCCATCGCGGACAAAGACCCCGCGTAGAGAAAGCTCTTCGTCCGTGGCCTCGGTTGGGACACAAATACAAACTCCCTCAATGCCCTATTTTCCCAATTTGGGGATCTTGAGGAAAGTATGGTTATTATGGACAACACTAGAAAGAGTAAAGGCTATGGTTTTGTCACATTCAAGCACATGGATGGTGCTCTTAATTCCCTAAACGAGCCAAGCAAGAAGATCGATGGCTGCCTACACATAATCGTAATGGTGTGAAACTACAATATGTAAATGATGTTGGAGTCATAGCTGAAATGAGAGGTGCAGAATCTCATGGTTATCAGGATAATGGAAATTCAACTTTTCCAGATGCAGATTCCAATGGTACTTTTAGCCCTTCAATGGTATATGGACCTGTCATTACCAGCAATAAGATCTCTATTCAAACAGTTCAAGGTAGATTGGTGGAGTCAAGTAGGCTATTTCAAACAGAAAGGCTGTAACGCATTACGTTTGATGCTCATAGACCTTGTTCATGCTTCTGCAACAATCATTTTGGGCTTCTTTTTAGTGGTTGAGTACCAGGAAGCCTTTTAATCGAAGCAGGCTAGGGTTTGAAAAAGAGGTTGTTGCATTATCCTATGGCTTTACATTTTGTGGGTTCAGCATAGAAGTGAAACGTTTTCAAAATTTTTGATCAGCTCAGGGTGGGTTTCATCTGGGTAAGACTTCTTTATTCGATTAAAATGATTTTGGGCTTAAAAATTGTTTGCTCCTGCTATCGATGGTGCCATTTCTGCATTTAGTTTGAGATGTATATATATTTTTTGTTCAAGCTTTAGCCCCATCGTAGCTTTGAGCTATGTAATATGAGATGAGGGGTTAATATTTTATGAGGCGTGCTCAGATTTATTATCGATATGAGTAGCAAAAGTCGCATTGTATGAGCGGTTTTGCATTGTATGATATATATATATATATATATATATTGCCTTATTCCCTGAATGGAGTGGTTTTCTCTCAAAATAGATCTCAACCATCAAACATACCCATGTAGGGAAGAAAATTGACCCCCCTCCTTTAGTGGTACCATTTCTCTGTATTGCCTCTGTGATTTCCTTAGCCCATAAAATGTATATAGTCTCTTATCGTTCTGCTCGTTTGGCTTACAGCGTGGTCCTTCCTTACTTTACATGCTGAATTGGATGAGATAATATAGTTAGTGCAATTATCATCCAGTACGCCATCCCAGCTAGCCCTATTCTGCCTACCAGCCAGCAATCATAATTTCCTAGCTTTGGCATCTCAGGGCGGCTCGCTCAGAGCTCAACAACCTCCCATCCTGTTGACCTTGCTGCGCCTTATGTTTCCAAAAGGTAATACTTTCGCCTTCCAGGGTGACCCCATTTTCCCGAGCGCTAATCTGGTCAAGTATTCATCCCCAAATTCTATATACAATATAGAAAGGGAAAAAAACATAAATATATAAATTCCTATCTATATAAATATGTCCATTATTTTTGTTAAAAACAAAATTCTTTGAAAAGCTATATTGAAATAAGTAACCCAAAATCTAAACTGCTTGCAATGTTGTTGTAAGAAAAACAAAAAATGGAACAATTGGTTCTTTGAAAGGTGGGAGAGTGCTACAGAAATTTGACTTTAGCCTTAAAATAAGGACTGTAGCTTCCCTAGGGCACGCGAGAGAGATTGTTTATTTAGGTTCTCTGTCACATTTGAATTAATGAATGCAGGTTAAAATTATTTGAATTGTTAAATTCAAACTTTGCAGTGTTTTAAATTCACCCTCTATTAAATTGATCAGTCACGTCCTCTCTGGGAAGTCGACATCTTCAATTATAAAATAAGCAAAGCCAGATCCTCCATTGTTCTTAGGATCCATCATTCCCTAGGAGATGACTTTTCTTTGATGTCCACGCCCTTTTATTTTGTCAGAAGATTAGATAATCCCGAACTACCACTGACTTTTCCTATTGCCAAGCCTGCTATTATATCAAGCACTGCCTCAGTGTTGTCCATTGCAGCCAAACTTTTTTAGAGATTGTGGTATATGATGCTTGTAGGATGGTATACACTGGTTGATGTAATAAGCTCCTTGCTGAGAATGATGGGATGGATTGAGGATAGCCATCTCCCTATTCGTGGGCCTCCAGGAGTGGAATACATACCCATTGCTCTTTCTTCTGCTACGTTTCACTTGGAAGACATCAAACAGATAAATAATTCTGCAGGAGGGGTAAGTAATCTCGGCCAAACACTCAAAATTCATATTGAAGAATTGGTATATGCTTATAACACAGTTTTTTTTTATTTGCTCTGCAGACAGTGAATGATGTCATAACAGGCATAATTTAACACAGTTTTTTTTTATTTGCTCTACAGACAGTGAATGATGTGATAACAGGCATAATTTTCTATGGGGTGCAACGTGACCTTGTTTTGTTCAGTGGGGTTTCTCTCAATTATCAGTCATGAGAGTTAGTTAATGGAATTTGTAGGACTTCAAGGCTGATGATTTGCAATGCCCTTTTGTTTTTGTTTTTGCGGGTAAATTTTTTTTTTGACTCAAGTTATGAAAGAAGAGGGTTCTGCATAGAAGAGAATGCTGGGTATGCTACTAGCATTCAGCTTATGGTCTTTAGGATAATTTTGTCCTCAAATATTCACTCATTCTATGCGTTGTAACTTAGAACCTATTTCTACTTGTGAAATAAATCTTCAATTTACAGAAACACTATACATCAATTTATTTATTTTACAGTGCGTAAAATTTTAGTTTTTATTTATCTTCCATATAATGTTTATTTTTCTCCGAGAGGGCCCCTTTAGGTTCCAGTTTTAGAACCGGGCTCTGATACCATTCTGTAGTGCTCTGCCTAACTGGTAGAGCACTGTGTCCATTTCTCTGTGATGTTCTCTATCCTAAGCTAATTCTGAGTTAGTTTTTAATAAAATCAAGAAATTTTAATCATATTACGAGTTTATATCCATGTATGTTTTATTTGTTTTATAAACATATTAATGCATAAATATGAACTGTAAACATATTAATGTAGAAATATGAGCTGTACATGTTTGATAAACTTCATAAATTTTTGTAAATTAGACAATAATACCATGCAGGAATTTAGTATCTAAATACCTGGAACCAGCGGTTGTAGTAGATCCAACAGTTTGCTATAGACCTTGTAGGCTCCTTCACCTTTCATCTTTCCATCCAAGCCTTTATTAACAAAAATGATGTGCCACCCTGCCGACCAGCTCTCATCATGTGCTGGCCCTAGGAAACCCATGGGTTTTCTAGACCCCGAGTCCACAGACCAATAAGACCGAGACCAGCTTCCTTTCCATTCTATATCTTTCTTCGTTTCCACCCATTTCTCCATCATTTCCAGATATCCTCCTCCTTGCGTTATCCCCCTCCTCAAGTTTTTTCCTCAGTCCTTTTTTTTTCCATTGATGCAGAGTCTAATTTCCCCCCAAAAAATACTCCTCATCTCCCTCTAATACCTCCCCTAAATACCCATTTTCTTCCTCCTTTCTTCGACCTTACTCCATCGCCTTTCCCCCAAAACACTTCATTCACCTACCTCCTTCAGTTTTCGATGCTAGTAAATTATTATAATCATGAATATACATTTATTCATTCAATTGTCCTTATCTCGAGCATCTGAATAGTTAAGGTTATTTAAGTTGAATTGAATAAGTAGGTTGTCTGGCATTTATTAATTCTTGGAATGTTATCCATCGTTCCTTCACAGGATGGCCGTTTAATAGCTAGTCCTATTCAAATCAATTATGTTGAATTCAATAATAATTTAGTAATTATCTTGTGTACAGGTGAGTATCTTAGTTGTCTTACTTGATCCGAAATCCGATGCTAGTAATCATATTAATAAGTATAATTATAAAATCAATCATGTCATATCTTGATGGTCATATTCCATAATTCAATATACATGTTTAACCTACACGGAATCATTTGGTGTATTTGATTAATATTTATTTTACTCGAGTTATTTCCACTTGGGTTTAATTGAACAATTGACTACATTTACCACAAGAGTGTAATAACAATAATAATAATAATAATAATTGTTTAATTAATTAATTAATTGACTATGTTTAACACAAGATCTTAATAATCATCATAATAATAATAGAAATAATTGTCTAATTAAACTATCGGTTATGTTTACCACAAGAGACACTATTAATAATAATAATAATAATACCATTAATAATAATTATAATTAAAGACATTTTATAGTTGTTTGTTTTTAATCACAAGTATCATAGTCATGGGCATGTTATCTCTAGATTCATAATCAAAGCACCCTTAGAGGTTTAAACAACCCTGAAAATTTTGTTAATGTAAATGAACAATGTTTAAGTCTACGCACGACAAATTTCTGAGGATTATTCTAATTTATGACACTTGATCACTTATGTATTATAGTGTTCACCTATCATTAATGAATATGCTAATTTAACATTCATTATTTCATTAACATATTTACCTATGAAAACCTATACCATTATTGATCGTGTTAAGTATTGGTATGTCGATATTGGTATACGTGTGCAAAGTGTGCATGTGTGGCCAGTGCATGCATAGATCATACACGTATTATAAGAAAACATCATATATCCTATATATATAATAATAATAATAATAATAACAAAATAATAATGATTCACATAGATAGGACATTCATGGATACAAGACATAACAATCGCAAATACCTAACTGAATTAACATACAAACATGCAATCTTTTTAGCATCATCAATCATTAATTATTAATGAATTAAGTTATAACATCCTTATATTTTTAGATTCATTACTCCATCAATTATTTTCGAGGAAGAGACACCTACTACTACTAATCTTGGTGTCGTAGATCCCCCTAACCCAACACAGTACTAGATATAACATCCTCCCATCCTAACCCACATTTGCACCCTCCCTATCCTTCCTCTGCTAGTATAGAAGTAGATGTCGACTCCACCGACCTGACCACATAAGAACCTAAGAACGATAGAGTCGACTAAACAGCGGACCTAGCCTCTCCTAGCAGGAATCCGACCATCGTCATCACAACAACATGGGGAGCCTGTCTCAGCATGGCCCTCCCATGAACTCGAGTATCATAAAAACATAGGGTGGAACACATCCATCCCTCTCAACATCCTAGGTCTATATACCCTATCAAAAACATAATTTGCTGCTATCGAGATTATTGTTCTGTGTCATCATATCATCAATTTTGGTAATCAAGGCTCTTCTGCAGAAATAGGTACTATACCACACTTCATATAAAGTATCCATTTGTTACATAGCCCATGTGTCCTGCAGATTAGTACTTTGAAAACATACATTGACAATAATATCTCCATTCAATCATCAGTGGGCGCATATTATCAACAACATTTCCTTTCATTGTATAAATCATTAAATTGATCACATCATGGGTCGATATCCATGTACCACATCATATATATATATATTACATTTATCAATGATGACAATTAAACATACACTGTCTTTATGAACAAAGGAATATCATGATAACTATAACATAGTAACCTCACAAAACATAATCATAACATCACAATCAATGTATAAACATAAGCATAGTAACATCTTAGACATAGTAGCAACATTTATCATGTCATAAATATGTTTTACTTAGTCGAACTGAGTCCAATATTTACTAAGAAAATAAAATGCAACATGTCAATATGTCTAGTCGAATATGGGCATTACAGAAAACAAGCACTACATTTTAGAGGAAAAAATGCAATGCTTATTGTTCTATAAACAATAAAAACATAAATTCATTGTAAGACCCATTAAGTTTTATTTAAAAACCCTACTCTTCAGTGCATTATCTTTATTGGTGCACCGATGCACTATTGTTGTAGATGCACCAGAATAGGGGTTATTAAAAAAATTGCACAGTAAAACTCATTTTTACCATCCTCGATGTGTTTTGAGCTCGTATGCATGAGTGCTACAATTCACCCAGTTGGGTGCATTGACATCTATGGTCGACGTGGACAAATTATCCTCTCTTATTTGTTTCTACTTCTAGTTTAAATTTTTCCAAATGGTGGGGGAAAATTCAAACTTTTGAAACATCACCAAGATGCTACATCGATGAGACATTCACCATGCAAATTGATTCTTTATAATTTATTTCTTTTAGTGGATAAATGCTTAGAATTAAGCTTTAAATTATATTATTTTTTGAAAAAAATTAATTTTTTTGTTCAGTATGCTTGATCCATTCAGCTCTCCCCACTACCCAATATGCCATGTAATTTTGTATAGGATGCACTGCATGTTGTGTGAGATAAATGAAAGGAATGCAACAGCACATCGTAAAATATTATTGATAAACATTCTAATGGTAATTTGTGTGTTCAATATTTGAGAGAACTGATTATCTAGTGCACTTAAATGTATTGAATGCATCGGTTAACAATACCTATAAATTGAAAAAAAATTATGCAGTGTGCCTAGGGCATGTTAGAGCACTTACCCATGTTGCACCATATAAATTTTAAAAGACACATCATGAACGGTGTGAGATGAATGGAATGAATGCATCACCACACCATAAAATATAATTAAAAAACCCTTGAAATGATAATCAATGTGTTCAACATTGGAGAAAACCAATTGCACGGTGCATTGAAATGTATTGAACGCACCTGTTAACAATACCTAAACAAGATAAAATAAAAAAATTATATGTTTTTCCTATGGCACATCATAGCATCAATGGATGTTCTCTAAGGTGCCATAGGGATACTGTGAACATATTCCAAGTAACCAATAACATTTGTTAAATTACAGTTATTTTTTTTAAGTGAATGCATCATTGGCATTACACTTACTTGAACACAATGCACCATTTTTTTAATAGTATAAATAAGAGTGACACTAGAGATAATTTTACGGTGCTCCTTGGGAATATCATTACAACGATACTAGTGTATTGACGTGCCATAGGCACACCACCAATAGTTTTATATAAATTTTTAAGCTTTAATAAATGCATTACATTTATATCATTAAAGCACACCATATACTGGATGTCGATGCACCAGAGTTCGATGCGCTAGCGTGTTCTAGGTACATACCTAGCTAAAATTTCTAAAACATATCGATTTGTATTTTATTTGGTGCATAGTTTAAATGTTTTAATATATTTAATTATATTTCTGGTGCGTGATACTTATTTTAGCACACCGGTAATAGTGATTAAGATATGAAAGTGCACTAGTAGTGGTGTGTTAGACTGAATTAGGCCCATGGAGGGTTTTTTGCAAAAAACAAAAAATAGATTAAACGTTAATATATTTCCTTTACATGTATATTTATGATATCAATTGATGTAATATTCCAAATAGAGACATTGATTTCACGAGGCTGGGAAGAAACAACAGGAACACATTTAGTATAACTTCATGAGAGAGTGGGAGGCCATGAAGAAAATGATGCAACATGTTGTTGGAGAATGTGATGTTATATCTACTTCAAGTCATAGAAGTTGTTCAACACATGCAGGTAGAGATACTCGATCAACAACTAAACCACCTCCTTCTCCACCATCTACTTCGATTGCTGACATAGCCTCCACATATAGTGGACCTCCTCCTCGGAATCCACCTTCTCCTCTACCATCAACATATCATCCAACTCCTCTTGATCCTCCTTTATCATCTCAGATATCTCCTCCACCTCTCCCTCCTTTTATGGATCTAGTATCTAATATGTTATAACTTTCCTATCAACAAACCTCTAATTAATTATACCTATCCAAGCAACTGGCCTATGTGGATCCTTCAACTTCCCATGATCCTCAACCACTAGTCCCCTTAGATTTGGAGAGGATTGTCAGACCATGTGAGATGATCCAGATTCCTAGTGATGTCTTTTCTACTGATCTACATGTTATTTTATTAACTAGTAGAGGTACTAATGATTCCTCTGTCTTTGGTGATAATACATTTGGTGAGTCAACAGACAGTGGTAATGATGATGATATTGTTCTAGGCATGGACTAGGCATTTATATATCACATTTATCATCAATTTGATGTTATACACACACACACACACACACACACGCATGCACGCACACGTCCTTTTGCATTTTTATATGATGATGTTTATGTTAGGTAAGGTTCGATGACGTTCATTAAATGTTTGTGATGGTTATGTTAGAAAATGGAACTTGTCTTTTGTTACATGTTAATTTTAGACCATATGTGTCTTAAACAATGTTTAAATATGTAAGATCATGTGTAGGGTAGACGAATATGTAATGTAATTTTTATGATGGTATGTTCATGTTTATTTTTATGTTAATGATGGTATGATGGTGTTTACTTTTATGTTTTTTAGATGGTGATAATGATATGATGGTATGCTTATGTTTACATAATATAACTGAACCAAATCTATCATTGAATTAAATACTTTTATCAAGTTTGTATTGTTAATGTAGGATGAAGTTGTAACAAGCATATGCTTTATGAATGTTGTATAATTTGTCATAATATCATGTTTATAATTTTTGTATGGTTTGTCATATTATTTATGTAATGTTTTTTTTATTTGGTTTTCAAGTTGTTCTCATATAATTTTAATGGATACTTTAATTTATTGTAAATTTATTTTAAATGTAGTAAACTTTTTTGTGATAAGAATAATTATAGGGTTAAAACATGAAGTTGGTATAGACTTTTTTCCTGTTTTTGACAAAAAACTACAGAATTTTATGTTTATCAATTTAAATCATTTCAAACCTATATCCCCCTCAGGAATTTCACCTTGACATAAACAAAAGAGGTTTAGAGAATTCTATTATCTTCGTACTCATATTTTTTTGAGTTTGTTTTATGTTACATATAGTAGGACAAATTTGATGGGCACCAACGACATATACTTTAAATTTTTAGGTTTGGATAATGAGTGACATGTGTGCTCTTCATTTTTTTTTAGAGATGATTATATATTTTACGGAAACCAAATGTACGTTCATAATATACATAGACTATACTTTGGAATGGACTATATGTTGAGGAGTTTTAGACCTAAACACTATTTTTTATTATTTTTAGAAATTTAACATATGTTTAAAAAATGGTGCCTTAATGATACATGTTGGTGTCCTCCCATTTTCTTTCAAATGCACGACTATTATCATACAAACTAAAACTATCCTTTCGAAGAGGAAAATGCAAGGAACATCCCTCTTAGTTTATCTTGAATTTTCGGTATGACTGATTCTCAAAACATTGTATAGAAACTTTGAGTTTTCACCCAATAATAATAATAATCTATTGTTAAGGTCACTGCCAAGCAATACACCAATTTGGCGTACAAGAACCCCTTGTTTGTGGGACAAGGGTCCCCTGTATGCAATTATTTAACTATTAATGTTGAAATACATGTACATACACTACCCCTCTGTCGATTTATTCTTGTGACCTCCTAGGAGGAAACACATGCTCTTAACCATTAGGCCTACTCATGTTGTTCTTGTGTTATAACTTATGTTGATGATTAAAAAATAATATATAATGACACTCAATTGTAACGAAATGAGGTTATATATATATATATATATATATATATATATATATATATTAAAGATAAATGAATCATTTTTTCACGTCTAAGAAAACCTCATAACATTATATTATTCTTGTTAATCATGATCTTGATTTTATGGCATTTTTATGTATTAAATATATAAGGTTTTTCTTTAATTTTGTATTTCATTTAAAATTATCATGCACATTTTCCTTTTGCATGTTTTTAAATGTTAACAAATATTTGAGCTATTTTCTATTGAAAAATGTATATTAAAACTAAGTGATTAATTAAGGATAATACACATGTTACATTTTCAACTATTTCTTTATCATACTAACATTTAAGTCATCAAAATCAGTTTTTTATATTAAAGAGAAAATGTATATAAATTGGACTAGTTATTAATATATATTAATCAAATGTATTATATATAATTGTTTGGGAATTTATATTAACTCAATTAATTATTGATGTTATATTACTTTGTTATGTTATGTTATTATTTTTAGAGGATTGTTTTGTTACTTTTTTAATATTAATATTTGCAAATTTTATTTGATAATATTAAATTTTTTTGGTATTAAATAACGATTTCAAAACTATTCAAGATTTAAGATATCAAATATTCATGTTTTAGTTTGTA